>JAFVLL020033982.1:0-24781 GCA_021397915.2 Tor tambroides | reverse complement strand
TATTTATGGAAATAAAAAATAAAATATATATATATATATATATATATATATATATATATATATTTTATTTTTTATTTCCATAAATAAATAAATACACACACACACACACACATATATATATATACATACATTAGTATTATAATAATATTTTATTTATTTCCATTTTTTTTATTTCCATTTTTTTTACTTTTTACTGTATTTTTGATCAATTAAATATGAAAAAAAATTGCATGGTAGTGTATACTGTATGTATTACTATTATTATTTACACTAGTCTCACATTATCTTTGTTTTAATGTAGTAAAGTTACAGTATATTATTTAATTTAGGCCTATTTTTGGGGTCGCGAGTGGATGCTTTAGCCACCCTGAGTTATACCCCTGAATTTGTGAAAAGCTAAAGCAGAAAAAATGTAATTACAGACACATGAAGTGCTTTTATTTCCTCAATGTAATACAGCAACAAAAGCTGAGGGATTAAAAACATTTTTACCAGACACATCCCAACCCAATTCCCATGATGCAATTCTGGCTTCTTGAGGTTCAAGGTAATGTGTGTTATAATGCTGCAGAAATTACACACATCACCTTCTAATACCCTTTATTTAAAAATGATGTAATCATAGCAAAAGAAAATATTTATATATTCACATTTAAAAACAAAACAAAGCTGTACCGTATTAAAATCAAATTTAAGTTATACATGAGATGAATTTAAGATATCAATCATAAATGCACAGTCCTGTTGCATTTGCATTTAAATTAATTACCCCACATATTATTCCCCTAAAATCGCTACAAATATTAGAAAAAGCGTTTGACCTCATAATCATACCTGTTTGACACCTACACTGGCAGTCTTTCTGCATGATCCTGATTTAGCTGTTCTTTCTCCCGTGTCCCGCTTTATCAGCGATACCGTGCGGCTTTGTCGCACGTCTGCACTTCTCCACCGCAGGTCTCACACTGCAGGGCGGCCGAGCGGTAGGCCTTCCAAACCGCAGCATCCTGACGGCACACTGTACCCCCGGCTCTCTTCTCCTCCGCCTCGTCACGGTTGATATCTCCTACGCAGACCCAGCCGGCAGACGTCCCACTTCCAGCGCCGCCACCGATACTGACGGCCCACTTCGAGTGGTCCTCTGTAGCCTTGAACGTGACACTCTGGACTGGGGAAATGCGATCTATGTTGAGGACTTTCCAGCTTGGAGAGCAGTCAGAATGCAGGACGCCCGTGGAGCGACGCCAGAACTGAACCAGCAGGTCCGACTGAAGTGTAGGCGCAACCCAGGAGTGATACAGGTCTGATTATGAATGAAACAGTGAAAAAGTGATGAATACTTCTTATTTTTTATAAAATGCATACATTGTATAAAGAATTATTTTTTTCAATGTTGTAAATAAAGCAGAGATTGTTGGAGTATGTTTTATCAGAAAAAACTATTTCAGTCTTCTAATTCAGCGTGTTACCTGCAGTTTCTTAGAAATTGCTAGTAAATTTAACAAATAATTACAGAGTGAAAATTATTTTTAGTAAATCCTACATCAATTTTTTTTTAGTATAGTTGACTTAAAGCCGTGTGTAGGGATTTGTGATGCAGAACACACAGATGGAATTGCGGAATCCAGTTATAAAATTTAAAGTTTCATGATTTCAATTAATTAGACATGGCTTTTTGATTTGACCATTAAAATGGAGTCCAGAAAATTTTTTAATGTAAATAAACAGAATCTAGAAAAATTTTAGCAGAAAAAAACAAAACAAAAGAGAATTTGGTAAAAAAATAAAATAAAAAATAAAATGGAAAAAGGAAAAATGAAGCCGATTTCACAGGGCCCTATTTGTGTACTTCTTGAACTTCTTTTAACTTGGCGAGTGTTTCATTGAACAAAATAACAGCAATGTGCATCACAACTGTCAAATATTTCAATCTAGTACATATTTGCATTAAAAAAAAACAAACAGTGCAAACGGATGAAAGAACATGTCCTCAACATGACCAGAACATATTTGTTTAACAAAAAGAGCTAAATGTTTAAATCTTGATCATTTAACAACACATTTGACTGGCTGGCGTTAGAGTGTCACTTTCACCATTACATCAGTATTAAAAGTGAGTCTTACCATTGGCAAATGATGCACCTTTTGCAAAGCTAATGAACTCTGTTCCAGCCAGTGAGAGGAGTGAGATACTGCGATTGGATGGGGAGGAGGAAGTGTTGTCCCATCTGCCCAGTGTGTGTTTACAGAGCTGAGACATAGCAGGTACAGCAGCGGCCAATGAAGCAGGGATGCTGCAGTCATATACGTGAGGCTGATTGATTTTCAACTGCTCACCTGTGGAAAATATATTACACACAAATAAAATACATTAAATCAAAATATACCACAGTGGAAATGATTGTTGTTAAAAATTCTGTTAAAATTATTATTATTGTTGTTGTTAAAATTATTATTATTGTTAATATTATTATTACTTTATATTTATATTCAGATTTATTTCTCCAAAATATATTTTATATAAAATTATATTACATTACCATTCAAAAGACAAACGACAGTGGTGACAAATGACAACAACAACAATAAAATATTTTTATTAATGTTGTTATTGTTTTGTAATTATTATTATTATTATTATTATTTTACAACAATAACAAAGAAATATATAACAGAGAAATAAATTGCATTATATGAAAATCTATTACATTACTATAAGACCAACCACAGAAGATAATAAAATAAAAATAAATATGAATTAAAATAAAATAAAAATAATTATTGTTGTTGTTAATATTATTAGTATTATTTTACAATAATAATAATAATAATAATATAATAAGGAAATACATTACAGATAAATAAAATACATATGAAACTCTATTACATTACCATAAGAAAATCAAACCACAGAGGGTAATAAAATAAAAATAAACAACAATTATTATTATTATTGTATTATTATTATTATTATTATCTAACTGTGGGCTGGTTATGGTATCCAAGCTAATAATAATAATAATAATAATAATAATTAAAAAATGTTTTGTTAAAGGTTTTGTTGTTAATTACCATATTACTCACTGTTTTACAGAATAAATAAGCTGCTTGAAGGGGGTTTTAGGCTTTCCACTTCATGTCTGAAACATACAGCCTTGACTCGTACAAACTTTCCCAACCTTGTTCCTGGAGACACAACAAAAATACACTTTTTGTATATCTTCCTCATCTGACCCATTCATTTCGGGCCTTAATTTCTCCACTGAACTTAATCAGGTGTGTTTGGTTAGGAATAGTTCAAAATGTGTACTGCTTGTGTGTCTCCAGGAACAGGGTTGAGAAACACTGGCTTATTGCTTTATGACTATCATCGGAAAGTCTGATAATACTGTGATTTCCAAACACAAGACTAAATGGACCTAAAGAGCAGCTCAGTGAGAGGTGTTGTCACTATGGTTACTGTGTCAGATGGATTACTCTAATAGTCACTATGGAAACTGCATCCCATAAATGTTTTGTCTTTAGAAATTGCAGATGAAAAGGTTAGGTGAGAAGCATTTCAAGCAGCGTCTCCAACATCAGACTCACTTTAATACAAGCATATGAAAATGTGAAACATGCATAGATCATATTAATCTTGTTCACTTTAACACACCTGATTCATACTTACAGTCACAAACTATAAAGGGATAGTCCACCCAAAAATAAAAATTTGGTTACACTTTATTTGAAGGTGTCCTTGTTACAGTATAATTATACATTTAAGTACTGAGTAATATTAATTAATTACATGAACTTACTATATGGTTAGGTTTTAGGATTAGGGTTTGGCTTAGGGTTACTTGCATGTAATTATGCATAATTTATTGTTATTATAATAGTAAGTACATGTAACATATGTAACAAGGACACCTTCAAATAAAGCGGTACCAAAAATTCTGCCTTTATTTACTCACACCCATGTCATTTCAAACCTTTATGACTTTCTTTCTTCCACAAAACATAAAAGAAGACATTTTTTGAAGAATCGTGGTTCCCATTGACTTCCATAGTATATGGACAGTAAATACAATGAAAGTCAATGGGAACCAGAACTGATTACCAGCACTCTTCAAAATATCTTCTTTTATGTTCTGTGGAAGAAAGTCTTACTGGTTTGGAACGACATGAGGGTGAGTATTTAAATTTTTGGGTGGACTAGACTCAACTGCAATGCAAAAAAGCCCATTTTTAATCATCACTAATTTGTTACATGTACTGGAGTCGTACCTATGGTCTGAAAGCGCTCGAAAGGATATGTGACACAGATAAAATTCTGTCCATTACTTATGCCAGAAGGGGGGTAAGAAAACTGTCCCTGTGATTTAGGAGGGGGGAAATGAGGCGTGCTGTGGACCAACCAGAAGCCCTGCTGTTTATCGAAGACAACAACTCCTGGAACAAAGAAAAAGAGTGCACATTAACACAGTCCTCCATAAATGTTTGTTTGTTTGTGTTCCATTAATATCATTTCAAGCAGTTAACTGCACTAAAACTGCACCTTTGGTGTGGCCACAAGACCTGGTTGCATCTCCAAAAAGCTTCTGTTGTGGTGGCTGGTCATTATATAAGATGTATCCAACATCGCCGCCCTGGAAGAAAGTTAAAGCTCAAAGCTTCTTCATGACTGTATGAGACAGCAGATCAGAGGCCCTTATGAGGAGCATGTGATCTAAAGCATGAGTTCCTCTTTTATTATGAAATTTGCATGTGCACCTAAAGCCATAAATACACTTTTGAGTTCTCGCTGCATGTGCGTAAACAGCAAAAACTTGCTTGGTATCTGATTTGTCTCTCTTTTAAATGTGATTCTGAATCTCAACAGATTATAAATAGATTTATAATTAAATGTAAATGCAAACTCAGTGTTTTTATACTTCTGCAAAACTGGAAAAATGTGCCGACTACAGAAGAGGATAAGCTGAGTAAGCTTCTCTAAAATCAGCAAGAAAATTACTGATAATGAAAGAAGAACAGAAAATGGTTTAAGCAAAACTGAACATTTCATTTTTTAAATGTAGAGTTATGTAAAGAGTGTGACTTGTACCTCATATAAAGGCCCTACTGTTCGACCAACAGCACTTTGACTCTCATTAACTAAAGTCTTCCCATCCATCCATCCCTCACTCTCTGCATCCATGAAAAGATACTTCAGCCCCTCCTGCACAGGCTCATGAGGCAGGTGTGGGAGTTTGTACAAGTAAAACCTTTAAGGAGAGACAGAAAAGAGGGAAATATGACCCTTCAAATCAATGATTCAATTTTACGTAGGCTATATTTATTTTATGTATTATTCTACACTGTAAAAAAAGGATTTCACAAAGTTGTAAAGAAAACAAAGACTATTGAAGTATGTTTTACAAAAAAAAACAGACCACATCAGTTTTTCTACTTCAAACTTTCATGTTAAATTCAATGTGTTACTTGATGTTTGTGTAATTATTTAGTGAAAAATTGTGAATCCTGCACCAAATATTTTCCAGCTTATATGCAAAACAATAAAAATATCTCTATATAAATTACATTTGTACTGTAAATATATTGTATTGTTAATATTAAATAAAACAAGTACTATTACATTACGTAGCCTTTTTTGTTTACTTAAATTGTTCTGTTGTGAATAAGTTATTTAATATAAGGTCATGAAACTGCACATAATAATTAGAAAATAATGGGATTAAAAAAAGTTATTTCAAGTAGTTTTAGCTTAAGCACACTACCATTCAAAAGTCTGGGGTCAGTTTTTTTTAAATGTTTCCTTTATTAAAAAAAAAAAAAAAAAGACTTAGGTCACCAAGACTGGATTTATTTAATCAGTGATATTTTGAAATATTACAATCTGAAATATTTTTTTTCTATTTCAATATATTTTAAAATGTAATATCTTCCTATGATGGCAAAGCTAAATTTTCAGCATCATTATGTCACATGATCCTTCAGAAATCAATCTAATATGCTGATTTGGTGCTCAAGAAACATTTCTTACTATTATCAATGTTGAAAACATTTTTTTCTTTGATGAATAGAAAGTTCACAGAACAGCATTTATCTGAAATATTTTTTCTAACATTATAAATGTCTTTACTACCACTTTTACTGTCACATATAACTGACCTCAAACTTTTCAACAGTAGTATACACTGGACACTGCTTGACATGCCATGTCAACTATAGTCATAGAAATGATGTACAGCACTAGGACTTCAGACTATGGAATACGGGATGAAAAATACTGAATAAAACATATGACAGTGTACAAAGATGAGCTGCTGTGCCTCTACAACTTTGATTCAATATGCTTCATGTTTTGTGTGTGTGTGTGTGTGTGTGTGTTTGCCATTTAAAAATATACAAACCAGTCTACAGGTTTCCCCTGATCATCATAACACGAGATGGAGGAAGAAGCTCCTCCTGATGCATGAAGGAGGAGCAGAACATGAAGCAACATGATGGAAGTAAAAGAACCTGAAACAGTACAACATTCATTTGTCTGTCAGGGTAAATCAAATGTACAAATACAATAACAAACCGTCTCATCATCACTTCTACAGGGTCACACGTTAATAATGTGAATATTCACTTTGGCATAGTGTTTTATTGCACTTAATACTTAGTTTCAATGTACGTGTTGTTTTTGGTCTAATAACAAACTGCATGACTGAACTACAAATAACTAATTAACTATCATCGGTAAGTATTGACATAAATCTTAACATTACCTCAACAGAAGACAGGCGTGCTATTGAGAGTGAAAACGTGGATCATGTCAGTCCATCAGAGAGCGAAACTTTAATTCCTCATGTTGTCACATGCAGCAGGTCCATTATGTAGACATGGAACAAGTGGATAGCATGGCATTTAGCTTTATGCGTAATGGGCGGGGAATGGTGACTGCGCATTTGTTGGATTGGTCGGGTAATAATTATTTTCTTATTTTAAGTTTCCACTGTGCATTTTTAATTTAATGCTATTGCAGTTTCTCAGTGTCATTATTCGTGTATTTAATATTAACGCTGGCAAAACAGCGCAAATGAGACGCTGTCACGAGGTAAATGGTACTTCTCTCAGCGCTATTCAGGAAGAACCAATCACAGTCGATTGTAGTGACTTAATCAGGTATTTTTGAAAATCATTTTTTATCGATTGCTGGGGCGGATTTCCATTTGTATGCCAGATGCCAATCCTCGGAATTAATGTATTTAAAATACGCAGATGTTTTACTGTACAATTGTCTCTAATGAAGCACTAAAATATCCTGAGTTTTGAATGGCGCTCAGTGGAGTATTCGGCATTCTGAGCGCCAGTGCGCCTCCTGAAGGAAAACAAGTTTTTTATGTACTGCCATAATACAGTTAAGTGCAGCAAAAGTGAAATAACCAAAGACATGTTTATTGTCTATGGAAATAACCGCATAGGAACACCGGAAGCGATTTCGTTTTTGAATATTATTTAGGGTAGGCTACTTAACTTTTGGTTACAAAGCAGAGCCCTTCTGGAAGTGAGATTTGGTATAATTAATAAGCACGGGAAATCTACACGCAAAACATAATGAAACGTGTTTCAGAACAATTATTAAAAGAACAATAAATGTCCTTTTTGTATGTTTTATTTTGTAACTAATTTTAAGAAATGCTTTAAACATCTCCAAAATCACTGGTAATAAAATAAAATAAAGTAAAAAAAAAAAAAAAAAAAAATGTCTTTGCTTCTTTCTGAAGCTACAGCAATTCAATAACCACGTCATAATTAGTCTAATGCTGACGGCAAGTTGAAGCCAAGCTTCATCTGCTTATTAAGCAGTTAATTCAGCAAAGTAACTATTTCTTTAATTTCCTTCTTCTCAACTTCCCTTAGGACTACTTTTTGTCCTCAGAAAAGTAGTGCAGCCTAATTTAGAAACAGAGAGAAATGAAGAATCATCATTTTCTATGTCTGTTTGGCTTCTTTCAATCCTTTCTTGTCATTGCTTTCAACGAATCACGTTGCTTTTAGCCAGTATTTCTGCTATTATAGTTTAAGACTATTTTCTTGTAAGAAAATGTAAACATGTAGGCCTAAATTTAAATATTTGTGCATATTAGTTGATGAAAGCATACAAAAAATATATCAGTGTCCTATATGACATTTAAAGTCACACTCATTTTTGAAGCTACAAGTGGTTGGTTTATTATTTTATTATTTACGGTTAGCCTATTAATGCAAAATATTGTCAGCAACCAATTAGTAGGCCTATTGCACTTCAAGTTACACTCATCAAGTATGATGTCTAACAGATTTTGCTTTTCATATTAATAACTTCTATTGGTCTGATGATATAAGACTAAAAGAGCTCATTTTGAAATTGTATTTTAATTTCATTTTCTGCTGCATTTCCATCTTCTTACCACAAGAGGTCATGCAAGTGTTTTAAAAACATAGGCCCGGTTTCACAGACAGGGTTTAGACTAAACCAGGATTAGGCCATAGTTCAATTAGGACATTTAAGTAATTTTTATAAACATGCTTAGAAAAAAAAATACTGGTGTGCATCTTGAGACAAAACAAAGGCACTGATATATTTTAAGATCAGTCAGTGCAAGTTTCTTTCAGTTGAAGCAACTCAGACTTACATTTTAGTCTAGGACTAGGCTTAAGCCTTGTCTGTGAAACCGGGCTTAATCTTATATCTTCATACCACCCTGAGGCTAATCATAGTTACAATGATGAATCCACAACCATGAGCACAAATACAGTTACACACTACAGTTCTTGTAGCAAAAATAATTTTCCTATAGGAGGTTTTGCTTGTGGTTATGATCAGTTTTCAGCAAACACCAGTTAAACTTTTGCTCCTGTATAGTAAAACCATGGTTAATTTCCATAAAACATACGTGTGATTTCTGTATTTTAACAACAAATACCACAGTTTAACTCTTGTTCCAGTAGTAAAACCACAGTTAATCTCTATAAAAGAAAGTTTTACTCGTGGTTACTGTGATTTTACAATAAATACTACAGTTAACTCTTATTCATGTAGTAAAAACATAGTAGATTTACTTGTGGTTACAAAAACTACATTTCAACTCCTGTTTCTGAAGTAAAACCACAATTTATTTAAATAAAAGATAGTTTTACTTGTGGTTACTAAGAGTTTTCAACAAATCCCACAGTTAAATAAAAAGTAAAATATAGTAAAATATTAGTACGCTAGAGTTCAATAAAATACAGTTTTACTTGTGGCTACTATGCTTTCACAACAAACACCACAAGTAAAATATTGTTCCTGTAGTAAAAGGTAGCTTTACTTGTGGTTTCAATGATTTTACATTAAATACCACAGTTAAACTCTTGTTCCATAGTTAATTTTAGTGAAGGATCGTGGTTACTATGGTTTTAGTGTGAATACATTAGTTACGCTACAATTGCTGTGTTAAACCCATGGTTAATTATTATAAAAATGTGTAGTTACAATTGTTTTTTTTGTTTTTTTTTTAATTCTCTTGACACTTTCAAAACAGATTCTTTGAAGTTATGATAATAATTAATCATTTTAAGCATAAAAATGATATGTTCCCTGCATCGTAAATCTGTAAACAACTTTCGGAAAATGGCAGGATTAAGAAACCATTTTGAGCTTTTAACAAAACAAAAGATTGACTTTTTAATTAAGGAAGGTGGCAAAGTGAATGTTTTTTAAAAGACAAGCTTCCTGCTGCCCCAGTTCCCCTTAACATGTTTTTTGCATGTGTGAACAGGAGGGATGTGGATGTCAGCAACTTGTGGTTATTGCCCCATGCACCTTGCTGAAGGTGGCATAGAGTTTCACTGGAGACAGAGACAGAGTTTAGAGGCTCAGAGAGACGGGAGGTGAGACAGTGGGATGGCCAGCCTATCACTTCTGCTTTCTCTGGCTCAGCGTCCTGCACGGTGCGCCTGGTGCCATTCGGCTCCGTCTTCAACACATGTGCATGTCCATGCGTCCACAGACGGCTGGCAGCACTTGCTGAAGAACATCAGAACCAGGTACTGTTACATTAGAACCAGGAACCAATTTCTTGATTATTCATGAAGTCACTTACAGTCTTTCTTGTTTTTGCGCACAAACAGGGCTGAGATGTGGGTGTGTGTAATTGTGACCTCTGTGATTCTTCTGTCAGGTAATTTTGGACAGGTCTCTTATGTTTTTATACAATAAAATGGTTGTGATTGCTTATTGTAGCTCTAATCTGTCCTCTTATGTTACCTGAGTGCCCTTGGTGCACAGGTTATTTATATTGTATTGATCTGTGTTTTTTTCCTGTTTTTATCCCTGGCGTCAACAGCGCACACCCTACTAAGGTCAATACCAGCCTCTGATTACTCTTCTGTTGCTTTATAGGAGCTGGGGCAAGTAAATGGCTTGTGTATTTCTCCAGGACGGACATCTGCGCTTGGGCCGGAACCACTGTAACTCTGCCGTGCCGCTATGATTACCCCTCGCCCTACAGCTCCACGCGGGTCATGTGGTTTCACATCTCTGCAGAGGGCCGACAGGATATCGCCTACCATACTGATGAGAATCTGCTGAGCCCCTTGTACAGGGACAGGATCAAATACATGGGGGGCTACAAAAGATGCAGTTTGCAGATCACGAATGTGAAGCTGAGCGATGCAGGAACGTACCATTTTAGATTTGAGACTAACAACCAACAGGGCCGATGGACCTCTCCTGATGCCATCACACTGTCCGTCACAGGTGAGGCCACATTCTAAAGGTTAAGAGTGTGTTTTTTATGTTAAATTATATTAAAAAATAGTTTAATGCCACAACGCACTACTGTGTAGATGCAGCTACACACTACTGCTCAAAACTTTGGGATCAGTATGATTTACAATACTTTTATTAAGCAGTAATGGATTAAATCGATCAAAAGTGGTAGAAAAGACATATTTAATATAAAAAAAATGTCTCCTGAAAAAATGCATTATTCCACAAACATATCAAACAGTACAACTGTTTTCAACTATGGTAATAATAAGAAATGTTTCTCGAGGATCAAATCAACATATTAGAATGATTTCTGAAGGATCGTGAAATTGAAGACTGGAGTAATGATGCTGAAAATTCAGCTTTGCATCACAGGAATAAATTACATTTTAAAATACATGCAAATAGAACACAGCTATTTTAAATTGTAATAATATTTCACTATATTACTGTTTTACTGTATTTGATCAAATAAATACAGCCTTAGTGAGCATAAGAATGTAATATAAGTAAGCCAGTGGATTTTTTGAGGACGGGGCTACCTTATTCGATTAACAACTTTCAGCTTTCTTTCTTTTGTTGTTTATTTGCATAGAATTGTGGAGAAAACCCACCTGGCTGTTCCTAAAATAATTTAGCATGCTGCATGAAGTTAATGTTGTGAAATGTTTTTCTGATTCCAGAGCTTCAGGTTCATGTACATCCACCGAGAATAGGCAACATGTTTGCTGCAGGTGAGACGGTCTTCCTGAGCTGTGTGGCACGAGGCTGTGCCGCACCTGGCAGGAACTTTGCCCTTTATCGGAATGGGATCAACCTGGGTCAGTCCAACAAGCTGTCAGCCATCTATAACTTCGACAGTCAGCATGCAGGTACCTACACCTGCCGTCCAATACCCCCTCAAAACGTTCAGTCACCGGGAGTCACCCTGGCTCTTGGATGTAAGTATTGTGCATGCATATAGACAATAGTTCTGTATGTGTAATTAAAAAAAAACCAAACAAAAAAAACAATATATATATATATATATAAGTCATCATATTAGTATGATTTCTGAAGGATCATGTGACACTGAATGCAGTAGTAATGGCTGCTGAAAAATTCAGCTTTGTCACATCAGGAGTAAATTACATTTTAAAAGATATTAAAATAGAAAATAGTTATTTTAAAGTGTAAAATACTTCACAATTTTACTGTTTAACTGTATTTTTGATCAAGTAAGTGCAGAAATAAACATTCAACAAAACATTATTGAACATATGCTTTACTAGATTTTATACATGTATTATTCAATATCAATTAGAAAAAACTACTCAAGGACTCAACTGTGCAATAAATATTGTGTATTAAATATATTAAACTTGTAAATACAGTGATTAAAGCAGGGTGTTCAACTGAATTCTACTGTCAGCTGCCCTCTCCCATTAGAAATTGCATTTCACCTCTCTCTTTCTCTGTGTCTCAGATGCTCCTCGCTACACCACAGTACAGATCACCCCTCGAGAGGCAGTCAGGGCGGGCGATTCGGTGACTTTGACCTGCAGTAGTGATGGCGCTCCGCCAGCAGAAAGTTTTGCCTGGTTTAAAGAAGGAGAGAGTGGCAGCGTGCCAGACAGCTTTAAACCTGAGCTGAGATTGTGGAGTTTGGACTACAGGGACCGTGGAGAGTACTTCTGTGTGGCCCGCAACCCACTCGGCACAGACCGGTCCAGACCGCTTTTACTCAATGTTACCTGTAGGTTACCTCTATTTTTATGTAGCCAGAATAAATCATTTAGGGGGTTTTTATAGGGATGCAATAGAAAAAAATCATTTTTGGTTTCATAAGGAACCTTTCAGTGAACAGTTCTTAAAAGAACCATTTTTTCTTAGTGTGAAGAACACAACATGATAATCTAAAGAATCTTTTTGCACTATAAAGAACCTTTTGTGCAATTGAAAGGTTCCATGGATGTATCTTCATAGAACAATCGATGCCAATAAAGCACCTTTATTTTTAGGTGTATAACTTTTTTTATTAACATGTATTTCTAGATAGTGCAGCTTTTAAACTGCAGGATATGCATTTTATCAGTGAATAGGTCAAAATGTCAGCCTTTTTTGAAAAATGTCACCAGACATTTGAACTTTTCACTTTCCCTAATTAGACACATATTTCCATTATTGCTGATCTGATGTCTTTGTGAGTGCAGAAATTTCTTTTACTTGCTGGTTCTTGTGTAATAACTTTCATTTTGGCAGGACTTTATGTCTCATTGTCTGCCACACTCCAATAGATCAAAGTTCAAATCAAGTGTACAAATATAGGGCAAATCGGGAAACCACATGATGCTCAGCCATGAAAGGAGTATTTACTTCCTGTTTTCACTTGTTAAGTCACACATCACTACTAGCATTGGTCGTACTTAGGGTTAGGGGTGTGTTAAAATTATTCAATATTAAACTTTGGTACGTGACTCGTCCCACATTGTTTATGCCGTGGGCATGATTGATACATCACATTGTGTGGTTTATGTAGGACAACTATTCTACTGCTTTTTAAAATTTAGAATTTTCACCTGGTGAATGACGAAACATAGACATAATGAGTTTATAACCAATCTGAATGGTAAGCAACCACATAGACATATTAGAATAATTTCTGAAGGATCATGTGACACTGAAGACTGGAGTAATGGCTGCTAAAAATTCACATTTACATCACAGGAATAAATTGCATTTTTAAATATACTTGAAAAAAAAGGTTATTTTAAATTCTTTCATCATCGTTAGTGTATTTGAGAGACACATTTATGTATTGTAAAATATAACTATATTTGTTTCCAGACTCCCCAAAGAACACAAGAATTCTCATCAGTCCTAAAGGAGACATCATGGAAGGGTTTGCTGTCAATCTGACCTGCAGCAGCAACGCCAACCCTCCTGTAGAGAAATACTCCTGGTACAAAGTGAATGGCGGTCAGCCCTGGACCAAAGGCACTGCGCAAAATCTCACCTTTCCTAGCGTGCGTTCCCATCATGCCGGACAGTACTACTGCACTGCATGGAATGTGTTCGGCATGGGGACATCGCCCACTATTTCTCTTACAGTACTTTGTAAGTTTATACTTATTATAATTGTATATTATAAATTATATTATAAAGTTTAGTTTTAATGTAGGTCTAAGAGTTTTGTAGCTTGAATGCTTCTGGTGTCATCCATTTTCAGTTATTTTAGAAATGTGACTCTGGACCACAAAACCAGTCTTAAGTTGCTGGGCTATATTTGTAGCAATAGCCAAAAATACATTGTATGGGTCAAAATTATCGATTTTTCTTTTATGCCAAAAATCATTAGGATATTAAGTAAAGATCTTGTTCCATGAAGATATTTTGTAAATTTCTTGCCATAAATATATCAAAACTTCATTTTTGATTAGTAATATGCATTGCTAAGAACTTCATTTGGACAACTTTAAAGGCGATTTTCTCAATATTTCGATTTTTTTGCACCCTCAGATTCCAGATTTTCAAATAGTTGTATCTCGGCCAAATATTGTCCGATCCTAACAAACCACATATCAATGGAAAGCTTATTTATTCAGCTTTCAGATGGCGTACAAATCTCAATTTTGAAAAATTGACACACTTGGTTTTGTGGTCCAGGGTCACAAATATACATTTTCTGAGAAATTCTGAGAAAAAAGTCAGAATTGCGAGATGTAAACTTGGAATTGTGAGTTTATATCTCACAATTTTTTTTTTTCCTCAGAATTGCGAGCATATACATTGGAATTCTATGGAATCCTGTTTCCACTACCATTTTTTCTGACAGTTCAGACTTTTTTCTTTTCTTTTCTTTTTTTCTTTCTTTTTTTTTTTTTTTTTTTGGCAAAATGTAAACAGATTTGTGAGATTATATCAAGCAATTCAGTTTTTTTCTCAGAATTGCAAGATTATATTTCACAATTCTGAGTTTATGTCTCTGTATCTCTATGTTTATATATAACTTAGAATTGTGAGATAAAAAGTCGCAATTAACTTTTGCTTTTTTTTTTTTTATCCTGTAGCGGAAACAAGCTTCCATAATATACACACTGGTTTGTAGTGTAAATAATCAGAACAATTACTGCACATTTAACACACTTATCCTAGTTATTTACTTGTAATGGCTAATAAATCAGAAGTCTCGCACATTCACAGAAAATAGATTACTTCCATGTTGCAAAATAAGGTGGATACAGTACCTATATATCTCCATGAACTGCTGAATATGTTGGATTTTTATACCTCAGTCCTCCAGTTGTCTAAGGATCCCCATCTGTTTCTTTCTTTCATTTAACCTCCCCACCTCTCTCTCTCTCTTTCTGTCTCTCTCTCTCTCAGATGCCCCCAAAAACACCTCTGTGCTGGCTCGGCCTTCCACTGTGATCGAAGCGGGCAGCTCGTTGACGCTGACCTGCATCAGTCAGGCCAATCCGGCGGTGGAGAACTACACCTGGCACCGGATCAATGCGGCTGATGCCTGGGAAACTCGATCGGGTCCCAGCTACACGATTGCTGAGGTCAGCCCTGGAGCCAGCGGCCAGTACTACTGCGAGGCCCGCAACCGCATCGGAGCGCACAGCTCCCCGGTTCTGACGGTGAAAGTTCGAGGTCAGTGCATCACACAATTAAAAAATATATATATATTTTAATCAAATCAGAATATTAGAATGATTTCTGAAGGATCATGTGACACTGAAGACTGGAGTAATGATGCTGAAAATTCAGCTTTATATAAATTACATTTTAAATATATTCAAATAGTAATTGTAATAATATTTCACAATATTACTGTTTTTGCTGTATTTTTGATCAAATAAATGCAGCCTTGGTGAAAATACATAAACATAAACATTTAAACTTTAGTGGTGTGTGTATATATAGAGAGGAACTTCTGGACATAAATATAGTTATTCCCTGATGCCACTTACTGTTCATCAGATGAATGATGTGCATGTACTGTATGCCCATGATTGAGCTGCTGTGCTTTATATGTTCAGGCCGACTGAAGGTGATTGCATTGGCGTCTGCAGTGGGCGTTTCTGTCGGATTGATATCTCTGACCGTGGTCGTCATGATCAGGTGATTCTACGTTAGCTGGCTTAAATGATAATAATCTGATCTTCTCACCTGAACTTTTATCATTTTGCATCTCTTTTGCAGTAAAAACATGCATCGTGTGGACACTGATAACCTTGAGGAAGAAAAACAGGTGACTTTTATATATCTTATTCTGTCATTGTATGATTTGAGTCCAATCTGTAACTATCATATTAATCGAATGCCATGTTTCTCCTAAAAACAGTGTTCACCAGTAGTTGACTTGCCAGTGGACAATCCTCTGTTTAGTGAATCCACTTCAGAGACGTTTCTCCTCAAGGGCACAAAAATGTCAGACATTCCGGTAAGTTTTCTTTGCTCAGATTTTCCTCCACAAATGTCAGCCACTGTATATACATATGTGAATTGGGACGCAGCTTATATGTTCTGTATCTACACTGTGTCTCAATTCATGTATTTACTAAAAGCAACACACTAAAAGTATATGCACTAGAAACAAGACATACTGTTCAATATGTATTATGATAGTATACATTGTCATAAAATTGTCTCAGTACCAATAGACGTTATCATTAGCTAAATTTCCTATCTCAAAAAACTTTTAGGTATATTATTTTAAAAACTTAGCACTTTTGCTCAACAAAAAAGCACAATTTATTAATAACAACATTAGCCCAAACCATCATGCATAAGTTTCAAAAATCTGGATAGTATTGCATGACAGGCACTATACATTAGATTTTATAATGTTCTGTGATTTGTGATGCACTAACTGTAATCTTGATATTAAGGATGTATAGGATATGAACTGAGTCATACTCTCTAAACTCGTAAGTGTTTTATTTGGTTCAGGAGGAGCCTGAAGAGATTTATGAAAGTAGCCACCCTTCCATCGTGCCCCTGAAAGATGCCGCTCAGAGTGCCGCGGAACAGGGAAAAATCAATTACATTACGGTGCATTATTCTCGCATTCCCAGGTTAAACACTGTTACACTGTCCATGTGTGCTGGTTTGCGCCTGTCCTTTGTCATATTAATGCCATAGATGTGTTTGTCATCTTTATTTACAGTTGGGACCAGGCGAAGGTCACAAACATACCTCTAGATGGAGACAAGAAGCTCAAAGATGGTCCTAATGTTGTTTATACTGTTCTCGCCAAGCAGTCGAGAGAGGAGATGGAGGAGTCTGGAGTCTAAAGTGGTCAGCTGATGGAAAAAATTGTGAAACCACGCAGGGATTTTTTTAAATGACATGTACTTACAGAGCATGTATGGACCACTTGATGTAGCCTGAATGTCAGAGACTTGAAAATAGGACACAAAAGAAGAAGAAATCTCAACTGGATGTTCTGTTTAATTGTGTCCAGCTGCAGTTTGCTCTAATAAAAGCCAGCTGCTCAAAACGATACACTACTGTTCAAAAGTTTGGGGTCAGTAAGATTTTTAAAAAATGTTTTTAGAAGAAGTCTCTTAAGCTCATTTTCATTTCTTTTGATCAAAAATACAGTAAAAACAGGTATATAGTGAAATATTATTAGAATATATAATGACTGTTTTTTTATTACTTTTTAAAATGTAATTTTCAGCATCATTACTCCAGTCTTCAGTGTCACATGACAATTCAGAAATCAGTCTCATATGCAGATTAACAGTTGTACTGCTTAATATTTTTCTGGAAATACATTCTTTTCAGGATTCTTTGATAAATAGAAAGTTCAAAAGAACTTTTTACATTTTTGGAACATTATAAATGTTATTACTGTCACTTTTGATCAATGTAATGCATCCTTGCTGAAAAAGAAAAAGTTATTTAAAAAAAACTAATTTTACTAACCCCAAACATTTGAAAGGTAGTGTATCTGCTATATGTTTGAGTGTGACAGGATTAAACGCATCATAAAAAATCATCCCACTTAAATATTCAATTTAATTGACATGATAAATTCACGGGAAGCTCCAAATAAATAATAATTTCTTACAATGCCAACAAAGAGTCTGTTTTCATATATTTTCTGGCAATAATACACAATTTATTGCAATTGCTGAAAATTAAATAAAAATACTAAGTACTGAGCTGTTTCTGTTCAAGAAAATTGACCTTTGACCTTGTCACATCATACCAAAAAAAAAAAACAAAAAAAAAAACAACAACAATAGCTATATGCACATTTTTGGCATTTTTGGCATTTCAGAATACTGAGATCACATGGGATATCTGTTGTTGCTGCTGTTGTTTTTAACAGCCTGGAACTGTGTGAAGATTCTTCACAGATTCAAGGGTGAGTAAATTAGTAGACTGTTTTTTTTTTGAGGGTCGAACAAGAGGCAGTTTTCTATGATTTATAATGTGAGAACCCACTGTATCTTTCCTGCTGGCTGAATAAATTCCTCACTATCTAAACTTAACTATTATTTTCTCTTTTTACAGACTCTGCGAACATGTTGTTCGGTCTCTAGTTCAGTGGCTGAGGGCAGTGTTCACCCTGACATGCAACACATCGGCAGTGACAAAATGTAAGATACAATAAGATATACAGTAGACTACTAAAAGTGAAATATGAACACAAGAAGTAAAATATATATGAATAAAACGTGCCTTTAGATATACAGAAAATAATATAAATAGATAAATAATAGACTCTGTAATGGGTGCAAAAATGTATAAAATGAATGTAAAAGTAGCACACAAAGAGAAAAAAGCAGAACTATTGGTTTACATCTCTGTTTTGATCAGATTCACAAGTTCTTTTTTTTGATCCTCTGTGGCAATAGCTTGTTTAAAGTGATCTTGACCTCTCTCCCCTGAAAAACAAAGCCATGTTGCATTAGTTTCTAAGACCAGAAATGATGCCAGACAAGACACTTATTGAGTAGATGCTTTGCTTACCGTGACTTGCGAGTGATGAATATCACAATGCCTGCTATTATGATAACCGTGATGATAACTCCAAGCACAATGCCAGTAATGGATGAAGATGCACTTCTTGCTGTGAAGAATTTAGGACAATGAAATACTTGAAGATACTGATGCTGCAACATATCATTTAGAAAGACATTAATAGGCTAGTTTACAATCACATGACTTCCTGTCTACCTCTAGCACTGGTTATACCACAGTATTCACACATTTAAAAGTGTCAGGAACGTGGCTGACAAATTTGTTTATGTCATGTTAACTGGTCACAGTTTTTGAAATAAACCTCCCACAGTGAAGGTCATGAAAGCAAGACAGGTTTCTCTGAGGAAGTGCCTCTGTTTTGTGGAAACGTCTTCTTGTGAAAAGCTGATGTTTGCTGTGGGCTAAAAAAGGAAGTTTTGCTTTCACTCTATGAGTTGAACAACAGAAAACAGACAAAAGATATTGGCCAATTCATTTGCTTTGGCTTTTTTTGTCTTGTCTCAGACATGTTTATGTCAACCCTCAAGATGCTTAATTTTAGATATGATTTGGATTTTTTAAACAACTATATTTCATTGTTGTGGGAGGTTTTTTTATTTTATTTTTTTATTTGAAAAAAAAATAAAATAAAAATAACATTTCCATAATCCATTTATTAACATTAGTTAACTGCTTTAGTTAACATGAACTAACAATGAAAAAAACTTCTATATTAACACTAAATTAATCTTAATAATAATCTCAGAATCTGCTAATAAATGGTTAAAATTAGAAGTTTTATTTGTTAATATTATTTAATAGACCTGAGCTAACATGAACTGGCAATAAATAGTTGTATTTTTATTAACAAAGATACTGCATTTGCTCATTTTAATTAATATTAGTTAATGCATGAACAAACAGTAACTATTAAGACCTTTGTTTGAAGTGTTAACATATAAATAATATAAATGCCATACTAGTCAGAGCTGTTATACGATATAAAAGTTTTATATTTTATGTGATCTATAAATTCATAAAGATATAAACAGGATGAAAATTGCTTAAGGGATCTTATTAGGAAATTTTAAAACTGTGATTTCCAGGCTTTCCTAGAATGAAAATTTTACTAGTTGTTTGGGTCTGAAATATTTAATTTTATATTTAATTTAATTTAATTTATTCCTATCCTGTTTATATGTTTATTCTATGCAATATTTTTGTGCAATATGAGATGAAATACTGCATGTCCAGAGCATAAGAGACTGTTCTTACTTTCTATCTGATGTGTGATATGTAGATTCACTCCTCTCTGTCCTGGTAGCTTGGCCTTCAGATGGTCAGTGATGAAGCGGAACACGTACACGCCGCTGTCTTCTGACCTCAGATCAGAAATCATTAGAGAGCAGTTTTTGCTCCCCGTCTGCCCCAAGTACTTGACTCGGCCCTGGTATGAGGGCTCAGGGAATATCCCTGCACTGTGGTACACGTATCTTGGAGTAATGCAGCGGCTTTCATTCAGACACCACATCTCTGACAGCACTTTGCGTGGTATTCCCTGGTCGGACTCCTCAGGATAGTCATAGGTGCACTGCAGAACTACAGAAGAACCAGTAGGAGCATAGACTGGATCCATAGGAACATGCACTCTCCATTCAGCAGCAAGAGCGCCTGAAATAGAAGCATATGAGCAATTCTGGAGGAATCTAATGTGAAACAGCTGGTTCTACAGTCTAAACAACATTCTTCTGGGCAACTTATATACTCTCAGTCTCAGAGAACTCAGCAGTAGAAGCAAAATTTTGTAGTAAGTCTTACCCGACAAAATCAAAG
The DNA here is from genome assembly GCA_021397915.2 of Tor tambroides. Taxonomy (NCBI): domain Eukaryota; kingdom Metazoa; phylum Chordata; class Actinopteri; order Cypriniformes; family Cyprinidae; genus Tor; species Tor tambroides. The sequence goes on along the minus strand of JAFVLL020033982.1, from coordinate 4,221 downwards.
ACATCAGGGTCCATATGCTTGCAAGGAGATTCATAAACATGTTGCAGCCTCGAGTGTTTCCTTACAGTGCAGATGTGACAACATCACCCTTGTCTGGTTTTTGTTCCTCCTCCTCCTTTTTCGTCATTTATTATGTCATTATTTCCTGCATGTTGCCAGTTTTTTTTTGTTACTACATAATTCCCATGTTATTTTATGAACAACAACAAACCATTAGTAATCATTTTTAACATTAAAAATAGTTTTACTTAATATTTAATGTAAAGTATTTAAAAAAAAAAAATTGTAACATTGGTTAATAAAAATAGCTGTTATTATTATTATTATTATTATTGTAAAATACTAAATTGGGCATAGAGCATACATGTTTATGGTATTTATGGCTAATATTATGAACTAAAGAGCATAATAATAGTAATAATATATTATGAATTTTACTATTAATTATTGATATTATATTATTCAATTATGTTCCCAGTTACATTTTTTATAATGTAACTGTAAATAATGTTTCATGATTTTGTTAAAAATATTTGTTACTACATAATTCCCATGTTATTTTATGAACAACAACAAACTATTAGTAATCATTTTTAACATTAAAATGCGTTTTACTTAATATTTAATGTAAAGTATTTTCAAAAAATAAAATTGTAACATTGTTAATAAAAATAGCTGTGATTATTCTTATTCTTATTGTAAAATACTAAATTGGGCATATGTTTATGGTATTTATGGCTAATATTATGAACTAAAGAGCATAATAATAGTAATAATATATTATGAATATCACTATTAATTATTGATATTATATTATTCAATTATGTTCCCAGTTACATTTTTTCCATTTTTCATGATTTTGTTAAAAATATTTGTTATATTATTTTATGAACAATAATATGTAATCATTTAATGTAATGAATTAATATGTAATGTTATATATTGTTTTGTAAAATGTTATTTTATTATTATTCTATTAAAAATAATAATAGCCATGCCGATGATGATGATGATGATGATGATGATTATTATTAGAAAATAACAGAGCATGCATGGTTTATGGTATTTATGGCCAATCTAAAGAACTAAAGAGCATACTAATAATATTATATTATGAGTATCATATTAAATAAAATTATATAAAATTTACGTTCCCTTTATTTTTTATTTTTTATTTTTTTTACTACATAATTCCCATGTTATGTTATTTTATGAATAACAACAATCTATCACTAATATTTAAAAAATAATATTGTTTAATATTAAATGCTAATTATTTTATATTTAATATTACATTACTAATAACAGCTGCTTTTGTAATCATAATTATTGTTGTTGTTGTTGTTGAAAAATAACAAACTAGGCATAGACTATATGTTTATGGTTTTTATGAAGTCTAAAGAAGTAAAGGGCATAATAATGCATGACATATTATAAATATGATTAACTATTAATAGGATTTTGAGAATGTTATAATATGAATAATCTTTATTATTATTATTGATCGATTTTAATTATTTGTTTTTATGCGAAAATCTATCAAAATCATACAAGATACACACATTTTCCACATGGCATTATGTATATCTTAGTCGCAGGCGTATGGTTCATGACGTGCTTCATCAGATGAGCTGCTGCTGAAGGTGAGTTGCGCTTACCTGCACACACTTACACACCTGCGCTCTCCTGAGCTGAGACTCGCTACTGACCGGAAGAGGGAGGTTTCCACTCCAGCGAACAGCGCAGAAAGAGCAGAGAGAGTGAAGTGAGGAGAAACGCTGTCCTGCCTGCCGGAGAATAGCTTCATTTAACACACAATAAAAGAGCGAAGGACTCCGGGGAAAGTGAAATGTCAGCGCGAATATCTTGAAGAAACCACTGATTTACTTCTTCAACTCTTTGTTTCTTATTCAAGAGTTTATCCAAGAACCTGCAGTGGAGAGGTAAAGGTGAGAACTTTTTTTTTTTAACAGTTTTTACTATTAAGAGCATTAATGAAACTGGAAGTAAACGAATAAGACATTAATCTTTTATATCTTCCCATTATGGTCATTTATATCCAATAACGATACCAATAATTACGGGATTATTTGTTTTTCCAGATGTTTTCCTCCTTATGTAACGGGCAATCAGCACAGAATTCGTTATATTGGATTTTTCATTCTTATACTGGATGTAACTTTTTTTTTTCATTTATTTGGGACTTTTAACTTACATTTAATTTAAAAAAAAAAAGTAAAAATAAATAAAATAAATGTGAGTATTTGATAACATTTGACACAAAAAGTGAATGAAGACGTTACAGGACACTAAGTAACTTTCAGTCCTCTAAAAGTGTTTAATTTTCAAGAAATTAAACCATATTTAAAGTTACAAATCACAATAATCAATTCATTATGCTTCAACCACTTTGAATTAAATTATTAATGAAGAAATTTTTAAAAGTTAGTAGCAAGGACATAAACTAATGCACAAGCTAAATTCAGGGCAACAAAATTAGTTTGTGTTGTTATTATTATTATTATTATTATGTTGAAAATATTTTTACAGTGATTGTTAATAACAGCACAGACTGTAACCCTCTGAATATTTTCTCAGTTTGCCCTTTGGTTTATTTAACTTGCTTAACCCATCTTTGTCCATGACAGTGGTCGGATTACTTTTTAGAAGTATTTTTCTCTACATTTTCAGGTTTGAAGAAGCAACAAATCAAGGTTTTTGAGGAGGAATCATTGGAATCTGTTCCAAGCTTATTTTTCAGTTTTCTGTTTTGGATAAAGATGCCAGAGAAGAAGATCGGTGAGTGCTGAGCTATTTCTCTCTTTTTTGACATCAGACAACCGCCGTGTTAAAGATTAACAATGATGGGTCATGTACTCGATTTGTTTTGGTCAGTCTGGATCTGTGTATTTCTTTGCCAAAAGGCCAAAAGGTGTCAAGACATGAAGTGATGTGCCCATACAGCTGTTTACCTGCACAGAAAAACTAAAGGCAAGGGTGCAGGCTTGATTTTGGCATTGGTGTGGACATAACAGCAGACAACAGACATTTCATTTTTGATCAGAATTATTGCTAAGGACAATTTAGTAGTTGCTGGATGTCTGACTTTGGAAACTACAGTTCTCTCCTTAAATATGAAGAGGTCAAACAACAGATTAATAAGTTAATTCAAAGTTCACAAAAACTTGAGTTGCTGTTTTTGTCACTCTTGAAGATGACATTCACTTGTTTTGGCAGTGTACCACACAGAGTAATTTTGGTCAGATTTTTTTTTTTTTTTAATGTTCATCCAATCTCATTTTGTAAGTGACTTTTCTTTCTGTTTTAAATATGTTTTCTTTGGATTGTTTGAGTACTCAAAAGACAATATAGGAAAAAAAAATAATTTAATAAAACTCTGTTAAGTCCTAAAGCAGCAAAAACTACATCTCTATATTCATCGAGGTGTAAATTTATTACTTTTTTTTTTTGTTAACCTGGCAACACATCCCTTACCAAAATGAATGTGGTTTTACTACAAAAAAGCTTACTTTCGTTAAACCATAACCACAAATCAATTAACCACGGTATTTGTAGTAAAACTGTGGTTATACAACATGGTTACTACACTTTTACTGTAATGCAACCATGTTTACCCTAATTTTCTTAAAGGAATTTGTATTTGTATATACTTGTGTATTCTTTCTTTCTTTTTTGTTTTGTTCTTATAACTGTACTGCCTTAATGGTTTGATATTTTGTACTGTTTAATAAAAATAAAAAAAGGCATCAGAAAAAAGATTCGCGATCTGCGCTCCGAAGTTCTGATCTGAATCAAAAGATTCGTGAACCCACTCCGAAGTTTGGTTCTTAATCAAATGATTCGCGATCCATGCTCCGAAGTTCCGATCTTAATCAAATGATTAGCGATCCATGCTCCAAAGTTCCAAACTTCCGATAATCAAATGATTAGCGACCCATGCTCCAAAGTTCCAAACTTCCGATAATCAAATGATTAGCGACCCATGCTCCAAAGTTCCAAACTTCCGATAATCAAATGATTCGCGATCCACGCTCCTAAGTTCCGATCTTAATCAAATGATTCGCAATCCACGCTTTGAAGTTCAGATCTAAATCAAATGATTCATGATCCGTGCTCCAAAGTTCCGATCTGAATCAAAAGAAATGTGAACCTGTTCCAAACTTCCGATAATCAAATGATTAGCAATCCATGCTCCAAAGT
>JAFVLL020033981.1:8343-47506 GCA_021397915.2 Tor tambroides | reverse complement strand
ATCACTAGAAGAGAATTGGTTCCTTAGCTTTCCAGAATAATTCCTCTTTGCCAGGAATTTAGTATTTAGTATTTCTATTCCTATATTATATATAAATATATTTAATATAAAAACATGACATATTTTCTTCAATATATACATGCACGTGTTTGTATTTATATATAAATAATAAATATACACAGTAAACACACATCTATTATGCAAACAAAACCTTTATTTTGAATGCAATTAATCGCGATTAGTCGTTTGACAGCACTAAATATAATATAATATAAAATAATATAATAATGTTAATCGTATGTTTAATGTTTGCAGCAAAAAGAAAACTTTTCTACAACATAATTTTCTAATTCTAGTATATAAATATAATAATAATATAAAAACTTTATTTTTTATTAATATAATATTTTTATTTTAATATATTAGCCCAGGGGTTTTCAAACCCATCCTAGAGGACTCCCTGCCCTGCACATTTTGCATGTCTCCCTCATCTAACACACCTGATAATATACCTGCACATACAAAACTGTCAATAGTAATATACCTGTAGGCTACATACAATTGTCAATTTGTATATTGTTATTCCTTATTTATTTGAGTTTTTTAAAATTCTTTTATTATCTGTGTTTTTCAAACCCGTCCAAGAGGACCCGCTGCCCTTCACATTTTGAATGGCTCCCTAATCAGACTCACCCAATTTAGTTCTTGCAGTCTCTACTAATGAGCTGATGAGTGGAATCAGGTGTGTTAGATGAGGGAGACATACAAAATGTGCAGGGCAGTGGGTCCTCCAGGACAGGTTTGAAAACCCCTGATGTAATATATCCAGAAAACTTTTCCAAAATGTAAGCGATAAGTTGATCATCTGAGAGACCGCTCCACTCAGAGGCCTCCCTCACACCGTAGACCTCTCCGCTTGCCTGCAGGCGTTCCCCTCTGCGCCTGTCATATGATCAGCTTCCCGTTTGTTTGTGTTCATGCAGCAAGCTAACCGCTTCCCAATATGAAACCTCCTCATCTGTATCCAAACTAAACCTGTAATCCACACCGATCCCACCTCAATCACTCAACCAGAGCCTGCAGAGTCCACACAGACAGATCAGAGGGATTCAAAGCTTTAAAAACGGGGTTATAATGTCGATCGAGTACGAGCAGCAGCTAGCCGGAAGCCTGGTGGACTCTTTCCCTAAAGATTTCGGCTACGGCGTGGAAAACATGGATATGATGCAGGAAAACCTGGAAAACTCGCCGTCTGCAGACAATAAACCCAGAATCCTGCTGATGGGACTGAGGCGCAGCGGGAAATCCTCCATCCAGAAGGTCAGATCCCAGTGGGGTACAGCACTGCACTAACAATAAAAGTACCATAGTAAAGCCTTGGATTTGGACACTAACGTTACTGATATGATAATACCACGCTGTTCTATGAAGTACATAGGTGTACCGTTTCTTACAAAAACGTACTGTGGCAGTACCAATGGTACAATAATGGTATCAGATGGTAGTGTGTTGTTTTTTACGTGTACCATGGTATTTTTGAACGTACCACGGTATATGTTTAAACACATTATATGACCACGGTACCATAGTGCCATAGTACCAATAAACTGGACGTGTAATACCATGGTATTATTGGAAGTATCATGGAGTACCACAAAAATAGAATTGTATATGAATTTCAGTACCATGTTTAGATGTACCACACTATTACCATCACTATACTATGGTACCGCCACAGTACTTGTTTTTAGGGACAGTACGTTTTCTAAGCTAAACGTTTTGGTTTGTGTTTTTTTTAAGTGTAATCATTATAGCAGTGTATTAAAACCATTACCCTTTTATTTTATTTTTTGTTAGATTAATATTTTTGAATTTGTTATTATATAACTTATATTATATATAAAAGATTGTATATTTGTATAGAATTTCTATATAAAGTATACTACGTTTACATTATGTATCTTTTATTCGACATATATTAGCAGATGTTGATTCAAGTCAACAAAGTTAAATTCCTATTGAATAAATTCAATTCATTAGTGATTATATTGTGCATGATTCATTAGTGTATGCATGTTATTGCATAAAAGAAAAATGGTTTTCTTCATATTTTATCAAAATGGAACATCTCCTGATTCTGCTGACATAACCAAGTGAAATACATTTCAAATATTGCTTCATGTTGCATTTAGAACTATAATTGCAAAAGAACACTTCCTGTTATTGTTAAGTAACATTTAATGCTGCTTAAAATCCTTCATCCTCTAGAACTCATTTTCTGTTGGATGTGTGTGGATGAAATAATATTCAATTATAAACACAAGGCTTACATCAACAATAAGGAATGAGTCAGTTATGTTTTAGAATATCTGTATTTGTACATTGCATATTCATCTATGATTAAATGTTGTGAATCTCAGGTGGTGTTTCATAAGATGTCCCCAAACGAGACGCTCTTCCTGGAGAGCACCAACAAGATCTACAAGGATGATATCTCTGGCAGTTCCTTTGTAAACTTTCACATATGGGACTTTCCCGGGCAGGTGGACTTTTTCGACCCTACATTCGATTACGAGATGATTTTCAGGGGTACCGGCGCGTTGATTTTCGTCATCGATGCTCAGGTGAGCTGACACAAGTGAAATGCAAGGATTCTGAGAGTGATTGTTGTTTAATACGCAATACGCATACTTTCATTTTTACTTTTTTGGTATGGGAATTGGCTCCATGCCTGGCAAATACTTTGCAGCTATTTTACCATTGTGTTTGGATGTCTCTCTGTCTCTGTCTCTGTCTCTCTCTCTCTCAATTCAATTCAATTCAATTCAGCTTTATTAGCATGACTGTGTAACACAATGTTGCCAAAGCATTAACATATATATACCTCTCTCTCTCTCTCTCTGTCTCTCTCTCTCTGTGTCTCTCTCTCTCTCTCTCTCTCTCTGTGTCTCTCTCTCTGTGTCTCTCTCTCTCTCTCTGTGTCTCTCTCTCTCTCTCTGATGGACTAGCTGAAGAGCGAGTGTGTTTAGAGGATGAGATTCTGCTGAGGTTTCATTGGCGAGGAGGGCTTTATATTGGACTGAATCGGGATCGATTCTCTCTCTCTCTCTCTCTCTCTCTCTCTCTCTCTCTCTCTCTCTGTGTAGGATGACTATGTAGAAGCATTAGGCCGGCTACATCTGACGGTGTCGCGGGCGTTCAGGGTGAACCCAGAGATCAATTTCGAGGTGTTTATACACAAGGTGGACGGTTTATCAGATGATCATAAGATAGAGACGCAGAGAGACGTTCATCAGAGGGCTAACGATGATCTAGCCGACGCCAGTCTGGAAAAGCTTCACCTCAGGTTGGTCATACTGATCCTAAAGCCGGATCAATTTGCCATGATACAGTCTAATAACAGATAGAGAGCATTTGGTAGGATTACGTTGTGCTTTCAGCAGGGCTACAATGATATTCCAGCAAGTTCCAGCAGGTAATGTTTGAGAATGTGTACTAAATAGTTTTGTTACTGTTAAATAAAACTGAAACTATTCAAATTATTTTTCATTATTTTAAATAAAATAAAATATAAATAAAAAAAAAAGAGAAACTGATATGTTAAAAAAAAAAAAAAAAAGAGAACTAACTGAAGTACTAGGTTTACTAAAAGTGAAATGAAAATAAATTCAAGTTAAATAGAAATATATTACAAAAATCCCAAAAGCACCTAATAAAATAACAATCTAAAATTGAAATAAAATATAAAAATATAAAAGTAAAAGCTAATTCAAAATATTATTTCTATAATCGTAAATAATACTAAAATAACACTGGTAATGCAAGCAATAGATTCTCTTGATATGATTATATTTCCCCTTTTATTTTTATTCCAGGGTAGATGGATAGTCCTTTTATTGATTAAGTATATGTGATGTATAAATTGAACCCATTTAATTCCTTAACCGATATCTCTTATGTTGTTGTGCTATATTCACCAGTGTGGGTTTTAGGAAAACATTTTTATTTAATTTAAAATATTTCATGCAAATCCAAAACTTTTATCCACCTCCAGAACATCTTTTCAAGGTCTCTTAGGCCAGGAAAAATAATATTTACCAATATTATCACAGTCTACTTTTCTCTGCCTATTCAAATCCTGTTGGATAAAATTAAGTCTCAGTCTACACTATTCTAATATACTAAAAATGTCACATTCTGAAAGTTCAATGTGTTTGTTGTTTTTAAAATGAGTTTATTTCCATATAATGTTTCCTTTTTTAATATTATGCAAATTGCTTGAATTCCACTGCCGTTTGAGCTAATTTTCTGGCATTTCTGGATGAAATGTGTTATATGACATATATTATGTATGAATTATGTGAGCAATATTTCTGTTTATTTGTTTTCAGTTTCTATCTCACCAGCATCTATGATCACTCCATATTTGAGGCCTTCAGTAAGGTGGTCCAGAAACTCATCCCTCAACTGCCCACTCTGGAAAACCTCCTCAACATATTCATTTCTGTATGTACACAGCTGCATATCCTCCTTTTTATTTTCCTCTTTAAATTAAGGAATGTCTCTTTCCAATTCTAGATTGCAAACTGAACGAAATTCCATTTGTACTGTGCTTGGTCTAGTCAAAATCCAGTCAATATAATAATTTACCAAGTGCGTATTTGTCGATATATTGTTGCCTTTTTAGAATTCTGGGATTGAGAAAGCGTTCCTGTTCGATGTGGTCAGTAAGATCTACATCGCCACAGACAGCTCTCCAGTGGACATGCAGTCGTACGAGCTCTGCTGTGATATGATCGATGTCGTCATTGATGTCTCATGTATTTACGGGTGAGAAACTGTGATGCAGTGCTCTATAAATTCACTAGCGTTCAGAAGTTTGGGGTTGTTAATTTTTTTTTTTTTTTTTTTTTTTTTTTTTTAATGTTTCTGAAAGATGTCTTAAGCTCATCAAGGTTGCATTTAAGCAAACAAACAGTTAAAACAGAAAAAAGTTATGTTACTAGAATTTAAAATAACTTTTGTATTGTAATATATTTTAAAGTCATTTATTTCTGTAATGAAGTTAAATTTTCAGTTTTGTCATTATGATCCTTCATAAATCATATGCTAATTTGCTGCTCAAGAAACATTTCTTATTATCAATGTTGAAAACAGTCATTTTGATCAGTTTAATGTGTCCTTGCTCAATAAAAGTGTTACTTGCTTAAAAAAAAAATAAAATAATTATTGACCCAAAACTTTTCAAAAGTAATTTATACTAGTTGGGGGAAAGAAAAAAAAAAAAAAGATTAAATTGATTTTGTATGCTTTTATCATGCTGACAGTGCGTGATATAAGATGATTGTTATATATTGTGTCTTCTATTATGTGTTAGAGCTTTTTATTAACCCATTTATTGAATGTTTTTAGCCTAAAAGATGACAGCAATGGTAACGCTTATGATAAAGAGTCTCTGGCCATCATAAAGCTGAACAACACCACAGTGCTTTACCTGAAGGAGGTCACCAAGTTCCTGGCCCTGGTCTGCATCCTGAGAGAAGAGAGCTTTGAGAGAAAAGGTACAGACGTTTGACATGATCATTCGCTATAGAATATCAGCATGTTTTGTTGACTCGTCTGAAAGTAAAGTGCCACATATAACCATTATTGGCTCTCCAAAGAACCTTTCGGCAAACAGTTCTTAAAAGAACCCTGTGTGAAGAACATTTATAAAATCTAAAGAATCTTTTTTTCCCTGTAAAGAAACTTTTGTGTTATGGAAAAGTCCCATGGATGTTAAAGTTCTTCACTGAACCACAGATTCCATAATTAAAGGGTTAGCTCACCCAAAAATGAAAATTCTGTCATTAATTACTCACCCTGATGTCGTTCCAAACCCGTAAGACCTTCGTTCATCTTCGGAACACAAACTAAGATATTTTTGATGAAATCTGAGAGCTTCCTGACCCTGCATAGACAGCAACGCAACTGCAATGTTCCCAGACCCAGAAACGTAGCAAGGACGTAAGAACGTAATCAAAGTAATCAGCGTTGTTTACGTTCAGTATTCGCGCGATTACGTTCTGGGATACTCTCCAAAATGGCGGAAGACGGTAACTTGGGGAGAAGAATTGTTGAATAAATTGTTATTATTGTTTTCTTTGCACACAAAGTATTCTTGTAGCTTCGAAAATTACCGTTGAACCACTGTCACATTTGGACTATTTTACCGATGTTCTTGCTACGTTTCTGGACTTGGGAACATTGCAGTTGCATTGCTGTCTATGGAGGGTCAGAGAGCTCTCAGATTTCATCAAAAATATCTTAATTTGTGTTCCGAAGATGAACGAAGGTCTTACGGGTTTGGAACAACACGAGGGTGAGTAATTAATGACAGAATTTTCATTTTTGGGTGAACTAACCCTTTAAGATTGTCAAATTTCCCAAATTTTTGTTGTTCTTCCGTTGGTTGGTCTCGCGCTATGTGAGTGGCTGAATAGTTGATATTTCAGACTGCTCTAACCAACAAAATGATGAAAGCACCACAGTGTTTCTTGCTTAAAGATGTCTCATTTGCAATTTCGCTCATGTCTCTCTCTTCCACAGGTTTGATAGACTACAACTTCCACTGCTTTCGAAAGGCCATCCACGAGGTATTCGAGGTGAGCAGCTCCACCCAGAGGACAGGAGCGGCGATGCAGTGCAGCCCCCCCAGCAGCAGCGGCAACGGCCTGGCCCGACTCAAATCCACAGCACTGAACGGTACACCAAGGAGCCTGGTTTAACCCAGGACACACGGACCTCTAAGAACACAGGGCCTTCACACTAGTGCGCTGAACGTGCGCTAACGTACACGTGAGATTACTGGAGTGTTTCTCTACTTATACCTGCTGTTCCAGGACATGAGAGACACAACAGGATACTCATACAGGACAGACTACATTGCTGCTTTTTTATGATATTTTGATGTGTGTGTGTGTGTGAGAGAGAGAGAGAGTGAGAATGTGTGCAGATGCAGCATCAGCTGTTATAATAGGGGAAATGGGAAAACTTTAGCCAACATAGAGGCACAATGAAATGATTAAATAGTAAATACAGTCTCAAAACTAGTGAGCTGCCTATCATTTTTGTATCATTATGCGTTTATGGTGGCCAAAAGTGTTGTCTAGGTACGGTGCTCACTAAGTTTTGAGACACATTCCACCTTTCAGAAGTTTGAGGGTGAATTTTACAAAAAAACATGTTCAAGTAACATTTCACAAACAAATCAAAATGAAAAAAATGCTTAAATTATGCCTATTTTTAGGTACATTAAAAATGTTTACATTGTGATAACACATTCTACCCAAATTCTCATTGCCATAATAGGTCAGAATTTTACTTTTTATTTTTATTTTTTGTAATTCCCATTATTCACAATTTTTCTAGGTTGTCATTACTTTAATGCAGTATTTTAATTGTATTACAATACAAAAAACTGTATTTAAATCAGTATAAACGTTGTACGATAAATACCATGTAATTCCTTAGAATTCAATAATTTTTTTTTTATTTTTTTAAATGAAGCACAGGGGGTTTTTGTTTTGTTTTTTGGTAATAAGATATATAAGACAGTAATAAGAATTTGGGTGAAATGTACTTACATTTATAAAAATATTGACACAATGGGAAATTTTAAATTAAAAATAGGTTTAATTTTCTTTAAGCAATATATTTCCTATTTCTTTCTTTTGATTTTGGGGTGAAATATGACCCGGACGTGTTAGATTCACCCATGAAACAAATCTTCACTCTCTTTTGTAGCAAAATTCCCAGGCCAAACCGTCTTTAAGATTCCAGTTGTTAATGTTGGCCTGTGCTGTGATTGTGGTGGCTGCCGCTGTTATTTACTCCTGACCTAAAACAGGGGGAAAATAAAGGGAGAAAAGGCTAAAGACATTTGTGAACAGTCATGTCTATGTGAACTGCCTTACAGTGAAAAGAATCGCATACAGAGATTTTTTTTTCTTTTCTTCAGGAATGGTTTTTTTTTTTTTTTTTTTTTTTTTTTCCACCAAATTATTCATTGTTTTAATTTGAAATTAATCTGGGAACAGCATGTATTTTGCCATAAAATGCTTCTTGCAAAATTCTGATATGCTGAGAACACAGAATAATGACACTCAAGATTGTTGAACAAGTGATTAAAGGTATTATATTTTCATATGTGAAGTCCCAGGGTCCAAAATAACCCTCTTTCCTTTTTTTATTACATGATTCTTTATTTTATTCATTCTCAAATTCCCCTTTCTTGAATGGATATAATGAGGGCTTGTGTGTGTCTGTGAAAGTGTGTGTACAAGAGACTCACTGGTAAGTGTGATTGTGTTGAATGATGATTGTTAGTGATTTGTTGTATGCGTGATTTCCTTTTTTTTTTTTTTTTTTTTCCCCTAATAAAGTGTAAAAGAATAAGATATTAATTTTTGTGATTGAACTATAAAGATTATTACTTGTAAGATATCAAGAAAATGAGAATTGTTTACTTATGGTATATTTTGTCTCAGAGTACGCTGATAAATTAAAGCTATATTCATTTGAGCTCTGGTCTCATTGGTCTGTACACCTGTGTGTGTGTGTGTGGCTCTTGTTTCACCTCTAGATGTCGCTGTTTGTCAGGATAAAGATTCAGCAAATTGAAGCGCGCAAGTAGGTACAACTAAACTGAATATAATTTTGAAGAAAAAAAAAATAACCGTGCATAGATAATCTGATCAGAATTTAAAGCTAGAACTTTAATTTTTTTTAATAAATTTATAATATGTTAAAAATCAACATTTGTTAAATCGTATGAGGGTTTCTGCAGGTGTCTATCACAAATTTTAGGCCCTAAAACGTCTTAAATCAGAACAGAAAAAAATCTTAATTTCATAAGGTTATAGCATAAAATTTTTCATGCATTGAAAAAAAAAAAAACAGTCTTCTGTCTTTTATTATTATTTTTTTCCAATACAAATATTTAAATATTCTTAAGTCAAGAGAGATTTACTTGAGATGCAAAATAAAATATGAAGTCTTGTTTTCTGGGGAACTGAACAATATAAAATGAGTTTAGGCTAAAACATCTGTAAATATCAAACCTGTTGAATTAAGTTGATTCTTCTGAGCCCACTGGCAGATATTCGTTTTTGTTTTAATCAAACTTGCAACATTTTGATCAATTTTTCATAAAAATTCTTCTCTTGTCATTTGCACTGGATAAAAAGACAAACATACTAATAAAGTATATCACTTTTTGCAGTGTGAACAGAGGTTAAAGTAATGGGGAACTGTTCAAACTTTGAATTGTTGCTAATACAAGACATTTACAATTAGAGACCATATTAACGTATTGTTCCATTCAATTTATTCCTAAGATTTCTTTACTTGGTCTTAAAAGGGTCTTAAATTTACTTTCATGAAACCTGCAGAAATCCTGTCAAATGTTGTCTCTGAGCAAAATGTTGCTTTAAGAGTGTGTGGGAGTTTCTTCCATAAAATTTCCATGTTGGACATTGGCTGAAGAATCAGCTCAAAGCAGCTGGAGGTTTGGATGTCTGGCGTGTCAGATGTGGGCGGGCTGGGCTGAGAGTGCAAATGTCTCGCCCAGTGGGAGGATCAGCTCCGTGTGATGTGCTTCATGGGAAAAACTGCAGTAACACCACTGTGTGTCTCACAGACAGACTTTACACGCTGTGCACAGGGCCAGATCAGCTGGACGCTTCAACACCACGGTAAGATCTCAACTTACTGTAGAATATGAAAAGAGCAGAATTATTCAGTTTTACAAGCTGAATTATAATATTATGTCTTCTAATAGCGTCTATAGGGAGCTCTTGCAATTGTTTCCTGATCTGTTAGTTTCAGTGGAAACCCTGAGATGTGTTTGGTGTGTTTGATGTATTTACAGATGATCAAGTTCAATTTATTTATTTAAATATTTAAATGTTCATTTTATTTAATAATTTAGTTATTTTTTTCATTTTAATTTATTCATTTTTTACTAAAACATTCACTAGTACTGAATTTTCACTAGTCATTAATTTCTTATATATATATATATATGGACTATACATATTCTGTGGACCTCTGGTTTGAAAAGCTTGTTAAAGCAGCACCGATTTCATGCTGTTCATTTCCGCTACAGTACTTTTGGAATAAGCTCAAAGTAGTACAGTTTACATTTTCTATAAAACAATGACAGTTTCATTGGACTGTGTGTATGTGTGTGTGTGTGCGCATGGCACCCCAGGGGCTCGGCGACAAAGGCAGCATGAAAAGTGAGTTATTTTTGTCCGGAATACAGTCAGTTCTCACACACACACTATATCTCTCTCTATTCTCACCAGTATTAAGATGGAATTTGCCCACACTTCTTTGTCCCCAGTGTCTTTTCTCATTCCCAGATTTACAAACAGCGCTGTGGTGATACCAACCATACCATGCTATATTTAAATACACCATATTAAATGATTACCAAATTAATGTACATTTTCTCTCCTAAAACTATCCTATATGCAGCTCTACACTGCTAAATGTGGACAATTAAAAATTACAAAGTTGCTTTAAAACAATGTGAAAAAAAACTTGATTAAATGCCACAATACTACTCTGGTATTACCATCTGATACCATCAATGTTTTGCCCCAGTAGAGTAATATGTCTTAAGTTAATATGTAAATTTAACTTGTTTTGGATCACTGCTGACCTTGATATTCCCTTGAAAGAACAAAGAGTGAGGATCAGATCAGTTAATCAGCTTTAGTGTTTGAAAACATTGGTCTTTGGGACTCAATCCACCAAAATAGTGACTGCTCTGAAACTGTAGTTGACCTGAAGGGAATTGTGGCACTCATTGCTGGTGCACATAAATTTGAGGGATGCAGTTTTGTGGACACTCACCGTTTCTGAGTAAGATTCATGGAGCCACAGTTGTCGAAATGATGAATAGAAAAGCACTTTCCACTGAGGGCAGGATTTATAGACTTTACCGTAACTTCAACCGCTGGATCTGCATTGATTAATGAGGTTTAAAACCTTGTGGAAATTATTTTGCTGTCCCTCTCCTGAGTGTTATAAAAATTAGTTGCACTGTCTTGCGGATGAATGCTACAAGAACTACCCAGGAACTCAGTGAAGAACTAGAAGTGAAAAACGTTTAGGAAGACATTACAGGTCCTTATGAAGTTTTTTTTTGAAGGTTCTGATTTATTAGGCTCAAAACATGAATTATAACACACTTAATTTGACTGTTTTTAGCTTTGGTAATTTAAAGGCAAAGTCTACCCAAAATGAAAATTTGGGCATCATTTACTCACCCTCATATCATCCCTAACCTGTAGGACTAACTTTCTTCTGCAAAACATAATAGAAGATATTTTGAAGAATACAGGTAACCAAACATTTTTGATTCCCATTGACTTCCATTGTAGTTTTTTGTCCATATAATTGGAAGTCAGTGTTTTATCATCCAACATTCTTCATGCAGAACACATAAGAAGATATTTTGAAGAATTTTGGTACCTAAACACTTTTGGTTCCCATTGAATTCCATTATATGGACCAAAATACAATGTAAGCCAATGGGAACCAAAACTATTTGGTAACCAATTTTCTTCAAAATATCATCTTTTATGTTCTGCGGTAGAAAGTAAGTCTTAGAAGAAGATATTTTGAAGAATGTTGGTAACCAAACAGTTTTGGTTCCCATTGACTTATATGAACAAAAATATGATGGATGTCAATGGGAACCAAAATTGTTTGGTTACCAACATTCTTCAAAATATTTTAAGGTTTGGAACGACATAAGTAAATGATGAGAGGATTTGAATTTTTAGAAGGTCTGTCTAATGTGATACATAATTTAACAGACATTAACGTATTTTAAGAATTAAGGCTAAACTTCAGGCTAAATTAAGGCTATCGTTTCTAATTGGGTGCACAATCAAATATGCATAAAAGTCTTCCAGTGGGAATACTTTGGTATCCAAGGGGAAATGATCTTTTAATGGCATAGTCATTTGAAGGTTCAGAGTCCAGAAGTACGTCATCACCGCCACAGTAACTCATTAAGCATGTATTATGGGACCACATGCTTGCAAACAACATTTGCGTAAAATATGTATTTGACCTAATTTTTGCTCTGTTACATACTGCAACGCTAATTTTGACACCTTTTTAAAGAGCTGTTTTATTTGGTTTCGTTGTAATGGCAGACATGGATGGAACATGGCATTATGGGAAGGCGCCAGTGAGGTAAACATGATGTTTGTTTATAGAGCAGGGTAAATATGGCTTGTAAAAGAGTAATTAAGACTAACATCTCTATTCATTCTCTATCCGCAAGCCAACTGCGGTGTCCGCACTCGCACGCCTCGGTTTTTCCACCATCTAAGTGCATGATGTCACCAGTGACTTCCAGGCGTACAGTGAGCTTGGCACCAAATGGAATAGTTTCCGCTGTTATCCAGCAAACACGTTGTTATGGGGTCTGAATGGATGGGTGTAAATGGAAGTGGGGGGCTGTGACCACATAATGTTTTTGGTCTTTCTCCATGAGTAACTGGCAGAAATGTTGGTCTTCTAAGAACTCCATCTGGTTTTTCTGCCCAGAGAGTGGAATGTGCCATTTTTAGGCAGAAAAATGTCTTTGTTTGCCCTTTTTGAAACCATCAAATTCTTCCCAACCATGGCCCTGACCACAGAGGCATTCCCACAGGGTGGTACAGGGCACAGAGACAATAGCTGGAGACATGCCAGTAAAGAGCACTAGGCTCGTAGACACAAAATGCATTATAAAAAAAAGAGCTCTTCAGACAACTTTTATAAAAATGAAGGCAACTATTTACATGACTTTTTCATTAAATTTGTCTACTTAAATATTTTGATTAAATATATTCACTTAAATTGACTTATAGCTCATGTTGTGTTCCGGTTATGTTGACCAAAAGAGGATTTTATTTTCCCTGAAAATGCTAGTTAATGGTATGGCTTTGGACTAAAACTTACTGACTTTGCTCACACAGGGTGTAAGAACAATTTTTTTTTTTTTGCAAATTCATGTGGTATCTCCTTCTCATGTGGTATCTATGTCCTTTTACTTTTTGGGATTTTTTTTTTTGTTATTTTGTTTCATTTTAAAATATATCATTTTGTTTCAATGAAAGTGTTAGAACAATATGATTTCACTGCAGTTTTATTGCAGTATTTCAGTGTGAGTGATAATTGCCCATGAAAAGCTCGCTGCCACAGGGTGCTGGTTGCCTGGGCATTGTTATGCAGTTTGTACTCTGGCCAATATACACTGTAATTTTAGTATTGCTTATGTATTATTAAAGTATTTATTAATGTTTTGAATTAGCTTTCATTTTTATATTTTTATATCAGTTTTCATTTTAATTTTAGTTGAAGTTTTAGGTTTTTTGTGTGTTTTTGTAATTTAGTCTTAACGTTTTTGTTTTAAAAAATATTTCTATTTCATTTTAATTTTATTTTAGTTTTAGTCATTTTAATACTTCTACATTTAGGTTTCAGTTAGTTGCCAAGATAACATTTCTAATTTATATTTAGGTTTTAAGTTTATAATTTAATATTTATATTTTTCAAATATTTTATATTTTTATCGTTTTAGATAAGAACACTTGATTTATATTTAAATTTATTCAGCAGACATTCACATTTATCCAAAGTGACCAACAACTGAAAAAAGCAACCTTTCAATTAAAAATGGGGAAATTTTTTGCATTTTGGCCTTTCATTTACGCGACAAAGGCATTTTGGGTGCCTGAAAACATTTCAAAGTGAAAGTTTTTGAAAAAAATATGAAACAATATGAGAAAAGCAAAACATTTCAAAACGCAAATGAGAAATTTTCCGTTTTTAGTACATCATTGTTGTGGAAATGTACCCTAAGTGGCTGTGCTATGCATTTTGCAAGTGCCTGCATCGAATCTTTCTCTTAATGTTGAAGCATTTGTGAAATTATTTAGTTTGTAGTGTAAAAATCTTTTGAATCCTTATGTAAGTATAAAAACGTGAGTCCATTATATTTAGCACATGGTTGCGTTAATCAAATGATACTGAAAGAGTTTAGTGTCTAAGATCAGTGTAGATGTAAGAGAGAACTTTTTGAGGACTACTTTCAGAATGCATGCAAGACTGAATAAGGAAAGCAATGCATTCCTTTCTCCTCACATAGTAAAACCTGTCTGGTGTTTAAATATGTTTAATAAGCATCATATGATGGTTGTGTTGTTTGCTAAACAGCAGAAGTTGGCTCTAACACGTCCCATGGCAGGAAGACACATTGTTCTTAAGAGTAAACAACCCTCCCAAGATCTCAACCAAGATATTAGACTCAGAATTAAATGTCTTTACGTACCCCAAATTGGTATTTATTCTCCAGATTGGAATTTGCACTTTAATCTGCACAAGTTTTCCTTTAATTACAGTTTGCTTCATTTCCCAGAATTCTTCGTTTTGCTTGTCTCATTTTTATGTTATTCATTCCAAATCTTCCTCAAATTCCCAGTCTGACTTTTTCAGCTATAAAATTGGTCAGAAACATGGGAATTAATAGTTATACTAAGTCTCTAACTGTGGTATTTTTAAATATTTTATTAAGAAATGAATATATATATATATATATATATACAGTTTGCTTAATTACATAGATTTCTTAATTTTTCCATTCTCACTTTTCCTGCTGTTTATTCTAATAAAATGAGTTCTTCTCATTTTATTCCCAAACCTACAAACTCACAGACTGAACATCTGTCAGAAATATGGGAAGTTTAACTACGAGTTTACACGCAAGTGGACATTAAGCAATTTTGTGGTACTCTAAATCTGGGCTACATTTAAAACCCACAAACAACACATTTTAATGTGTGGATGGATTCGTTTGGAATGACTTCAAAATGAAACAAAGCTTTAATAACATTGACATTTGGCCCGCAGGTGTTCAATAGCAATAATTTCATTGGCACATAGACCTCAGGAAACAAATAACTACCAGAGTGCACACACACACTTAACCAGCTGGTTAATTTTCCACACACTGAACAATGGGGTTGGAAACTTTTGCAGTTGCTGAACAACATGTACTATGTGCTTCAATAAGTGTGAGTGATTTTGTGTAAAATTAAGGATTTATTATATTTTCTTCTCATAACACATGGTGCACTGAATAAGCTGGACTCCGGTACATTGAATACCTGTGGAAACCACATTCAAAGAAAGTTTTTGTTGTTCTAATGTTGGGTTTTACAGACCATTTAGCAGCATGTTTCTTTGGAGACCTGCGGCTTAGGAAATATATGAGGTGGAACCAGAACAGAGACGCCTTTCCTGGATTTGCCATTGCATGGGGTCTTTGAAAGTCTGTACTGTTTTTGGATGGGCGGCATCAAGAATCTAAGATCGTCTTGTTGATAAAGTGTGTGCATGTGGATCAGAAAATATTACTTGTTATGCAAAGTCTTTAATCTGCACCTTGTGGAGGCAGGTTTAATCATGTGGGAATGCTGTGGAATTTATTTGATTAGTTTTTCACCGATGTTCTGCTTTAGATGGCAGGCTTAGGTAATGGAGAAAGTTATGTAGCATTATTTGGAATTAAATCAGGTTTGATCTTTAGAAGAAAAAGATGGTAAAATTAGTTTGGAATGTGATTAAAAACAAGTTTTTGTTGATTGAACATAAGTAGAGGTGATTTGGTTTGAAATGCAGTTCAAATCAGATTTTTGTTAATGCATGTCAGTCTGAATGATGAGATCTGATTTCATGTGGATATTTTTTTATCATTCACTGTTTGACTGGTTGCAACCAGTTCGTATTTAATTGATCATATTTAAGAAAAAGTAATGTAAAAACATTAAGTGATTTTCATTTAAGTGAAAACAAAGTGATTTTCAAACGGTTTTTAGTTGCAGCCCTACTATAAGCCTAGAAGCTTTATAAAAAGGTGTTGAGATCTGTTGAGGTCTGTTAATTTTTCCAGGTCTTTTCCATTGTCATATCGTGAAAGGTAATACTATGGCTCGGCTCAGACGTGCAGACACTCTTTTGTGAGATGCTGTCTGTTAAAATTTGACATGTGTGAGACAAACATAGCAAGACACACATTCTCTGGTATGTTAGTGTAGTGGGAAAGTGTCATCTATGATCTGAGAACTGGGCTACTTGGAATGATTCCCACATTCCCTTCTTCTTTCTGCGTACACTATACATTCCATAACACTTACACATTAGTCTCTCTTCCTTCTGTATGTGTGATAATGATTTATTATTTTTTTTATGGATGAACTGGACCAGACAGATAACTGATTTGTGAATCTTTATTTTATTTAGTTTTGTTTTGCTTTGTTTTGTATGAGTTGGACCAGTTAGTGAACTGCTTTAAGTGTGCATTTTATTTTATTTTATTTAGTTTTTTGTTTTGTTTTTTGTATGAGTTGGACCAGTTAGTTAACTGCTTTAAGTGTGCATTTTATTTTTTATTTTATTTTATTTTATTTTTTTCAGTTTTTTGTTTTCTTTTGTTTTGTATGAGTTGGACCGGTTAGTGAACTGCTTTAAGTGTGCTTTTTATTTTATTTTATTTTATTTTGTTTTGTTTTGTATGAGTTGGACCAGTTAGTTAACTGCTTTAAGTGTGTGTTTTGTTTTGTTTTGTTTTGTTTTGTTTTGTTTTGTTTTGTTTTGTTTTTTGTTTTGTTTGAGTTGGACCAGTTAGTGAACTGCTTTAAGTGTGCATTTTATTTTATTTTATTTTATTTTGTTTTGTTTTGTTTTTTGTTTTGTTTTGTTTTGTTTTTTGTTTTGTTTGAGTTGGACCAGTTAGTGAACTGCTTTAAGTGTGCATTTTATTTTATTTTATTTTATTTTGTATGAGTTGGACCAGTTAGTTAACTGCTTTAAGTGTGCATTTTATTTTGTGTTTTGTTTTGTTTTGTTTTGTTTTGTATGAGTTGGACCAGTTAGTGAACTGCTTTAAGTGTGCTTTTATGTTATGTTATGTTATGTTATGTTATGTTATGTTATGTTATGTTATGTTATGTTATGTTATGTTATGTTATGTTATGTTATGTTTGAGTTGGACCAGTTAGTGAACTGCATTAAGTTTGCATTTTATTTTATTGAATTGAACTGAATTAACTGAATTGAATTGAATTGAACTGAATTGAAGTTTAATTAAATTGAACTGAATTTAACTGAACCAGTTTGGACCAGATAGTGAACTGCCTTAAGTATACAGATGTACTTTATTTTATTTTATTTTATTTTATGGATCAGTTAGACCAGAGAGTGAACTACTTTATATATGCATCTAATTTCATTTCTTTTCATTTAATTTCATGGATGAGCTGGACCAGATAGTGAACTGCCTTATACTGTCACCCATCCCCTCTGTGGGACGCCTAAGTTTACTTCACTATATTACAATTAAATCCTAATCATGACAAACTATAAATTGTTGGAAAGGTCTAAGACTATTAAATAGATATTTTACCACTTGTTAAAAAATGTGTAGGGAAATTAATAGATTAATTTATGACAAAAGTGCACCTCAAAATCTACATCATAACAGGAGCCCTGACCTTTTGTCACAGAAAGCCTGCCTTAGCTGCCTTTAGAAATCACGCTTTAGAAATCATAAGAAATTATATATCAAATGAAAACTTAAAATCTCAAAATTCATCCTTTGAACTCATTTAAAATCAAACATTGCATTACCATGGAAATGGTACATAAAATCATGTTAAAAATGTTTTCATTCATGAGTTATGAAAAATTAAGTTTGGATAGTGCTTTAATGTCTATGTTCAAAAATGTGAGTGACAAAGTTAAGGGGTTATGTGCATCCTGTAAACTCCCTCAGTGTTGTGTTTTATTTTTATTTTTTATTTTCGTTTTAATTTGTGTGCATTTTTATTTTATTTTATTTATGGAGGTGTTGGGCTGGATGTTGAAGAACTACTTCAAGTGTGTATATTTCTTTTTATTATTTAATTTTTTATTATGGGATGGCTTGTACATCTTTATTTTATTTTATTTATTTTATTGTTTTATTTTTTTCAATTTATGAATCAGCTGGACCATATAGTGAACAACTTTAAGTGTGCATCATACATGTAAACCCCTTAGTAGTGTTCTTTGGTATAAGTGGGGGTTATTTTACTTTATTTTATTCAGGTGGATGAAAAAAACCAGCAGTGTTTCAAAAGCATCCCACCCCATGATGTTGGTTGATGTCTAGAGTTGAGCAGAGCTGGAGTCTAGACAAAGAAGTAGTTCTAATAAACAATATTTACTATTGTGCCACATAGTTTGGTCACTACATAATTCCCATTATTTTTCATTTGTGTTATTTTTTTGTGTTAGTTGTGCTGTCTTAACTAGTACTGCAAAATGTGGAAAAGAATATGACAGTGTATCCAAACATTTGACTGGCAAACCTCTCGATCCTCATGAAGGAATGTTCTGTTGTTTATATCAAGAGTCACACAGTGTCTTGCACTGCACTGCTGTCGTCATTTCTCAACAAAAAACATGGTTTCGGGGGTGAATGTAAGAATGATCTATAACTACTTCCAGTTTACAGCTGTTCACTCATTTGGGGGTGAGTAGAACAGGATGTGAAAGAGGGGAAGACCGCGCTATCACTGTCATAAAAGGGAGTTCTGATGTTTTCTTACCCCCTGGGGAGTTTTACATCTCATTAGATCCACATGTTCTACAATCAGAAAGACTCCCACAAAAAGATTGCCAGAGCAAAGCAGGAATTACAGGACAAGAGATGCAGACAGAGAAAAACTACACACTTTATTGAGTTTGTCATTTACTTGTTACATTATTCAGACCATATGTTTTTAAACATATGGTAAGGGCCATTTAGGTGTTCAGCCCTTTATTAGAACTTGATTCCCCCAAAATAATAAAAATAAAAGGTTAAAAGGAATTAAATGAAGTAAGAGAAGCAGCTTATCTTGTGATAATGACTGTTAATGTACATTATTCTGCTTATTTCACAATTATCATTGAAATGTTCATATCAGTATAATTTATTTCATTATATGAGAATTAAATGAACACAGTGACAGTATTTGTGTGCCAGAGGTTTAGTACAAGCAAAATATTGTGTGCATCTTTATTTAATTTTATTTATATTAATGAGTTGGACCAGATAATGAAATGCTTTAAGTGTGCATCTTTTCATTTTATTGTATTTTATTTCATTTTTTTATTTATTGTATTATTTTATTTTATTTAACGTAATTTTATTTAATTTTTTAGAGTTTAGTTTTGAGCATTTTATTTTGCGATAATGTCTGGATAAATATTGAAATATTGAAATTGAATTGTTCATATGAATTGAAATGTTCATTATGTGAGAAAAAATCACCACATTTTCTAATACACTAACACGGGTTAGAATCTGACTAGTGCATTTGTTAAATGGTTTTATCCAAAAATGCTTTTTTTAAAAATCCCAGATGATCTTAAACAGAATAGTTCATCAATACATGTTTTTAGCATAAATGCTAAAAACGCATGCTTGTTTTCATAATCTTGAACTACATGCCTCCTGCATTGACTTCATCCCACCTTGTATGTTTTCTCATTGAATATCCAGTTTTGCTCTGAAATGCATCACATTATGCATCACATTACAGAAGTTAAATTGGATTGTGAATGGCATTTCAGTTTGTAGAGAGCAGTTAGAGGAGATTTGTTGCATTTTCAGTGTGGAATCTATTTATTCTCACGCCTCCTGTCCAGGACACACACATTTATGATCACCATATTTAACACACATATAGAATGATCTCAATTGTTTCACTGATCCTGATGACCGTCTTATCCGTTTAATCAGAGACAACGGACTAGACTCTGATCCCTAGTGTGTCTTTTGGCAGACTCTCTTGCTCTTTGTCTTATTTTCATTCTCTCTGATATGCCACAGAGTAGGCCTATTTAATTTAAATTTACACCAGTCATTTAATTAGAAACCTTCAGGCCTACTGAGATGAAAGATTTACCACTGATTACAATCAAAAACAGATTCATCTTTGATTACAGGCTATATAAATTGCTCTAATTTCTTTTCTGATGTGGCAAGCCTTTTAGAACAGCTCACAGCTAATTACTCAATGACAGTTTTTTTTTTTTTTTTTTTTTTTTTAATTCTGTGGCGGAAATGGGTTTCCATAGTTTTCAACATTGATAATAACAAAAATGTTTCTTGATCATCAAATCAGTATATTAGAATGATTTCTAAAGGATCATGTGACACTGTAGACTGGCGTAATAATGCTGAAAATTCAGCTTTGCATCACCAGAATAAATTACATTTTAAAATGTATTCTAACAGAAAACAGTTATTTTAAATTGCAAAAAATATTTCGCAATATTACTGTTTTTACTGTATTTTTTAATCAAATAAATGCATGAGACTTCATTCAAAAACATCGAAATATCTTACTGACAGTAATATCAGATGATAGATAGATAGATAGATAGATAGATAGATAGATAGATAGATAGATAGATAGATAGATAGATAGATAGATAGATAGATCTAAGCATCACAACTGTCTTGCATGTAAAGACCACAAGCATATACACAACAAATATGAAACCTTTCGGATGTAATCCTTCAGTTGAAGTTGAAGTGTTTCTCACCCTGGCCATTAAAGCAGAAACTGAGTTAATGAGTTTTGATTGGGCGTTAGTGATGTGACAGTGTGATTACAGACACGCTCAGCTGAGAGAGAAAGCCTCCGGCCACACTCGCGCACACGCCTGCAGGCCTGACGCCAACACTCGGGCGTTACGTTACCCATAATTACACTCCACCGCCTGCCTCTGTCTCTCTGGAGCTTTTCGGAGAGAAATAAGAGACGGGGAAAGTTCCAAAAGGATAAAATTACAAACTGAAAGTGGCAGATCTCTCCTCTCTCATTCATTCAAAACAGACCAGCCGTCTCAGTCCCCGTCTAGGCTCATTTTCACACCCATTCTCAGTCACAGATCAGGTGAGCCGTTTTCCCGCTAAACCTGTATGTTGCATCTGCAGCTTATATATTTCCAGATTCCACATGTATTTTTATTGAAATACCAGCCATTGCGCCATTTCCAGCATACGACTGGCACGCCTCAAACAAAACTCCCACACAGGAGGCTTTTTTAGATCTAGGGCAGTTCAGGCCCAAATGTACGCATAGTTGTGTCGCATAACATCATGTGTAGCTTTAGCTTTGTAGTTGCTAGTTACTTATCGGACATGATCAGCCACACGCAGCACAGTAAAAGCACTTGAGGAAAACCTGTAGTGAATAAACAGGGGAGGCTGTTTTTCAGAGGAAATCCATTGCAGACAGGTAGAAGCACATTCACTGATTGTGCAATGATGCAACAAGCTAAAACATATGAAAGCTATGAAATAAGGTTTAACTTTTATGGCATTCAGTTTATGTCTGTTATGTTTGAGTCTAATCTAGATGCTAGTATTTTTACTATAGTATAGTATTTTTAAATTAATTTTAGTATTTTATTATAGTATTACTATTATATTGATTCTTTTTAGTCTATTTTTATATTTTAATTTTTCATTTTAATTTTAATGTAAGTTTTAGTACTTTTGTTAGGTGCCTTGTTCTTTTTTTTCTTTTTTGTTTTGTAATATTAACATTTTGTTTATTTTATTTCAGTTTACTTTTAGTAATTTTAGTACTTCCACCGAAACTTATTTTCAGTTAATTTAAGGCAGATTTTCATTTTAAGTTTTTATATATATATATATATATATATATATATATATATATATCTCGCAGTCTTATATTGAAAGAATTGAAACATTGTATCTCACAATTTCCACTAATGAGCTCACAATTGTGAATTTAAATCATACAATTCTGAGGAAAAAAAAGAATTAGAGATATAAACACGTAATTGCATAAAATTTACAATTGTGTGAAAAAAAAGTCAGAATTGTGAAATTTTTTAAAAAAGTTGCAATTACATTTTTTATTCTGTAGCAGAAATGGGCTTCCATAGTTTTAAACACTGATAATAATAAATGTTTTTGAGCAGCAAATCATTATATTAGAATAATTTTTGGAGGATATTGTGACAGGAGTAATGGAGTCAAATTCAGCTTTGCCTCATAAGAATAAATTACATTTTTACAACATATTCAAACAGAAAAATTTAAACACTGTAATGTACTTCTGAAAATGGAAAAATATTATTATTAAAAAATAAAAATATTTAAAATAATGATGCATCTTTTAGTAATTTCTCAGTACAATTATCTAAAAATGTTTGCAACAATATCTTTTAAATTGAGATGGATGCTTGTTTTTTTGTTTGTTTTCTTGTTTTTTTGTTTAAATTTGATCAAATTTATCTTGTTTCAAATTTTTTAAAGATATTTTAACTGGAGAATAAGACAAAAATACATGTTAAATTTTTTTGAAGAGCTCCCGTTAGTTAAATGCTTTGCTTAATGTAAACAATTCACTCTAAAAAAAAATGGTGCTATATAGCACTAAAAGGGGTTCTTTGGCTCGTAATCATAGGGAAACCACTTTTGGTGCTGTATAGCACCAAATGTAGGTGCTTCAATGGTTCTTCAGCTGTTCTTCACCGGTTCTTTGGCACCGCTAGCATATACAGAAACTGTTAAGCTCCTGTATGGCTCTTCAGCGGTTCTTTGGGGTGATTAAGGTGCTATATAGCACCACTGCCGTACAAAGAACCTGTTAAGCTCCTTTAAAGGTTCTTTACGAGCCAAAGAACCACTGTTGGTGCTGTTTAGCACCATTTTTGTTGAAGAAATACAGTGCAATATGGCACCTCTTATGGTTCTACATGGCACCATTTGACAAAGGTGCTGTATAGCACCTTTAAAGATGTGGTGCTGTATAGCACCAAAAGTGGTTCCCCTATGATTAAGAGCCAAGAACCACTTTTAGTGATAGCACCATTAGGCAATGTGTTTAACAGTTTGTTTTATAGTTTAATATGAAATGATTTCGATCTCTTAGGCTCCAAGCGGCTGGAGTATGGAGGCTGTGCGTGGCACGAGGAATGCTTTGTTTGTTGTGGTTGTGAGCAGCCCATCGGCGCCCAGTCGTTCATCCCAGATAAGGGCGAGTACTACTGCGTGCCCTGTTACGAGGGACGATTCGCCCCGCGCTGCGCCCACTGCAAACAGGTGAGACTAAAACTGTCAAGAAAGGTTCTTTTTTGGCATTGATGGTTCCATGAAGAACCTTTAAAAAAGGATCATTAAAATGTTCTTCACACTATAAAAATGGTTCTTTTAAGAACCATTCACTGACATTTCCAAAAACGGTTCTTCTATGGTATCACTTTGAACACTCCCTTTTGGATCCATTAAGAGTGCAAACTACACGTATTACAATATTAATCTAAATACTGAGTATTGTGTTTATTCCATTGCCCACCTTTAAATCATATGCTAGTGAATTAAAGTGTTTTTTATTGGTCTTCTCTCTTACAGAGCTTGGTTCAGGGTGGTGTTACATATAGAGATGAGCCCTGGCATAAAGAATGTTTCTTGTGTACGGGCTGTAAAGTGCAGCTCGCCGGACAGCCTTTCACGACGCAGGGTGAAGATCCATACTGCGTGAAGTGCTTCAGCAGCCTGTACGCCCAAAAATGCTCTGCCTGTGACAAACCCATCACAGGTCAGTGTATGTTAGTGTGTCTCTTATAACAAGAGCGCTCTTCATTACCAGCCCCTACAGCTGCTAACAGAAACGCTTTGTCAGAGACAAGAGTCAGCTGTCACATAACAGGGTCATGTGTTTAGAGGCAAATGGTTCCTTCACAATGTTGAGTCAGTCTGAAATAGTTTTGCTTGTTCGTTGGGAACCCAAGAGTCTAACATCCACCGGGCCATGAACTGTAAGTCAAGACGGGGTCAAATATCTAGACTGTTTATATGTTTTAATGTCTTAAAGTGATACTAACCTCAGAGCAAGTTCTGAAAAAGTTGTGTTTGCAGAGATTTTTTTCATTTTCTCATAATCGTCATATCCAGAAATAGTGAAATTCACAGCAATAAGGTGATCATCTGTAACCATGAGAATAGTGGCGCATCAAGACACCAGATTTGTCTGCGCAGAATAGCGGTGGCAAAGCACAACTAAACAATGTTCTTCCGCAGTTAACTTGTAGTTTTATGCTTCAGCTGCTAGAGGGCCAAAAGTTACAAAGTGTAGCTTTAAGTTACAGACATTTCCTTTAAAGGTGGAGTAAGCAATTTCTGGAAGCCAGTGTTGATATTTGAAATCACCAAAACAAACACGCGTCTACCCCAAAAGGGTCTCGCCCCTATTTTGATAGCTCCGCCCCACACATACGTATGCATTACGCAACCCAGGCAACGATTAGTTCTGTGAAACAAAGCAAAACGATGTGTTTAAAGAGAATAAAAAATATCAAAAAGATCGGTCCTGTCTGTTGTTTATTAATTCAAGCGGTGACGTTCTACAATGTTGTCCGTTGACGCTGTATGTAATCATGTCACTGGAATTCGAGTGATCACTGTCCCAACGTGCAGTGAGTCAGGGAACTTACCAGTGACCGAGTTCGTGTACACGATCAACTGATTCACGAGCTAGGGAGCTGATTGAGACGCACCCTGTGTCTACACTGGATGCTGCGCGGCACGACAAATCTCCCACAGAGAACTGCTGCCGCGTTCTATTTATGACGTACTGACACAAATTTCAAATGATTTTCAACGGTCGCTTTATCGCGTCCAGTGTAGGCAGACTTTAGCTGTTGCGTCACGGCGCGTCCGGTGTAGTCACGGTGTTACCCACCTATCGGGAAGAACCAAAGCAACCTCGGCGTCCAATCGCAGGCCTTCCGCTCCTTGAGTTCTCTCCAGCGCTGGAAAGCTGATCCGATATTTACACGGGTCCTACTTCTTGCCTTATCGTTCCGCAGACATTTTCCACTTATGGTTTTTATCCGCCATCTCTTATCTTTCTGTCACTCGGCTCGGCTGCTCACTGAACGCTCTCTCCTTCATATCATGAGTAGACACGCCCCTTACTGCTGATTGGCTGCAAGTCTGTTTTGGTACTCGGCCCCGACTCAGTTTTCTAAAGCATTTTTGAAAAATTACATACCGCACCTTTAACCCTCTCTCACAACACTATGCAATACATATTTCAACATATGGATAAAAAAACATAGATGAATAATCAATATGGAAAATTCATATTAATACAGAAAATTGTGCCCTAATTTTACTGACTTATTAGTGTGTAACCCTTTCAGTCTTTAGAAACTATTTAAATCATGTTTAATCATGACCATGGTGTTTTAGAGATTGAAGAGACCACTCATCACAAAAAAAATACCTCTGAATCTTTTCCTCAGGTTTTGGAGAAGGGAAGTACATCTCGTTTGAGGAGCGTCAGTGGCATCAGCCGTGTTTTAAGTGCTCCGAGTGTTCGGTGTCTCTGGTTGGAGCAGGATTCTTCCCAGACGGAACAAAGATTCTCTGCAAAAGCTGCAATGCCAAATAACCCACAAATGCTTCTTTTAAATGTGCTAAAGCTGATTGTGAACAGACCTTTATGTAATATAAACACATTTCTGAAACAGTCATTTAAACATGAAATGTATGATGTACATTAATGTTTTGGTGTTACATTCTCCCAAATCTGGGTGTTAAAAATTTCTAAACTAGAAGGACATGTTTGATCAGGTTGATGCATTTTATGGTTTATAAACTCAAATCATTTGAACCAAGCATGCGTACATGCTAAAGGCTCAGTTTCCTGAGATGTTGTTTTTGTCATTAGTCTTTTGAATTTACCTTTGAGTAATTTTCCATGTGTTTGCATAAACTTCAGGCCTTTTAAATTGCCTCCAACAGCAACATTCCTCAACGAAATTTACATTTGAACAAAACACACACTGAACCGAATGATTGTTAATATGTGTATGCATGCGTTCAACAAGACATTAACCTTAAGGACTGAATCATGTAATGATGCATATTGACAGAATATGTTGTTGGTTAAACAGTGAATTATTTTAATGCACCAATGCATGCTTTTAATAATTCTCACAAGAAATATTCACATATTAATTCCTATTTGTTGCTTTCAAAAGAATATTTTTGATGGTTTTTACAGATGTTTGATGTATTTTTGCACATGAATGCCTTCTGTAAAACTGCTCCTGCTGTTGTATTTCCTTTCATAAAAATGTCTGTAACATATATATGAGAACTTTGAAATATCATTTAAGGTTCAGTCAGATTATGTTTTCCAAAAAGCATGGATTTAACTAATTAATTAATACATTGTGGGAACGAATTTTCATATACGGGGCATTTATGTGAATACATTTCTGTGATAGAAGATGTAAAGGTTAAACTAATCTGGCATGTACAGTATCATGCCACCCTGACATTGCATTTTCTGTCTCCTAACGACAATGGACAAGTCCTCCATGTGAAGTTAATTCTAATAATTGCTTTTAGTTATGCTTGATTTTAAATCTCGTGTGAAACATTTATTTTTACTTCACTCTTTGCCCCTTTACCAGATGTCAAATTTCTGGCAAATGTTTTTCCCAAATAAGGGCACGCAGCACTAAAAATTAGGATGGAATTTCCTAAAATGATCGATGCCAGAAGGTTTCTCATCGCAGGAAGCTGAAGCACAAAGAGCAGGAAGTACAGGTGGTACCTTAGTGTGGGTGTAGTGGTCCCAGCAGCTCAATACTTGAACAATGTCACACCAAACACTGATTTTCTGCACACATCCAGTGGAAAATATGGGCTGATGGAGACTGTGATCCTTAAAAGGTGAGGTCTGTGATATTAAGGTTTTCCAAGAAATGTCTTCATGACTTTGTGTCTGTAACTACTCTTAAATGCTTTTGTCTTCACTTACTCCACATTTCTTCTTTATTTTTGCTCAATGTCTTTTAATCATCTGATGTTTTGGTGTTTTTTAGTGGATATATGAACCCAGTTCACCTCAAGTTCTCACAGGTGTCTAGCAGGTGTAGAGAATCGCATTAACTATCAACACCAAACACTAACATCCAACAACCACAAACACTAAAAAAACACTAATTGTACTGTTTTATTATTTCAAACAAATGCAGCTTGGTTTGATATTTTGTTATATAATGCAATGACAATCATATAATCAAAAACATGAGCAGACATAATCTTTCCAACCTTCTTTAAAAACATTCATCTGTAGCTGTTAGTTTAAAAAATTCTCATGACTCTTCTCTTAGATGCAGTTGACCCTGTTTATAGAAATATGAAAATTGTGCCTTAGTTTGTCCCAGGAGAGACTCTGGGTCCTTCAAGCTGTGCTCTGGGGTTTTTGGTTATGTCTTGTGTCCTAATCCTCAGCGGACGAAACATTTCTCCTGCTGTCTCTGTTAAAACCATCTGAACCAAACACTGTCCACCCAGTCCATCATGTGTTAAATACAGCAGTACATACTCAAACCATGTGTGAAAATCCAAACTGTTCATTAAAATGCTGATCCAATTAAGGGTACAGGCATCACTATTCATTAGTTTTAAAGATTTTAAGTATCCAATAAAAACTTATTTTCCAGACATAGCACTCACAAAGAACAATTTCTAGCTAAGTGAACTAGAAAATATATATTCACTAAAGAAGTGTAAATAATGTTCATACAACTTTTATGATACATTTTATTCGTTTTTGTAGTTTTTTTTTTTTTTTTTTGCAACCACAAATTATTATACAATTTCTTTTATAATTTCTTAATGTTACCTGGTTTTCCATGACTGTATGAATCTCACTGTATCTGTATGTTCTGTTTTGAAACTACAGTATATAGTGCCACCTAATGAACATTAGCTGTAAGTGTGTAACTTGTGCATCAGTAGTGTTACAAAATAACATAAATAATAAATAGTTTTAAGCTGTAAAAAAGTGATTTACTGAAAATCTTTCCCTTTGCTATGCCTCAAATTTCATTAAGTGCATATGTTTAAATTTCTGGTGTCACAGTCAATTACAAAACATTACAAGGCATCATACTAATAACTGGGGACCTGATTGCTGTGATGATAATTTGATTTCAGTGAGCTCTTGCTCTTGATTCTCTGCTGCTTTCTGCTGCTCCTCCATCATCTCCAGAAGTTCTGTATAAAATCTCTAGCAAGAATCAGTGTTATTATTGCTCATACTTCAGTGTTTTAAGGGGTTTTTAAAATTCCTCAACCGGAGTATCCTGCACTGTTTGCACTGAATGATTCCTCAAATCATGTGTCTTCTTGAGAGGTGTATTACTTTACTAAGTGATCAGGCAATCACATCCGCTTCGATATTCAGACCAACAGTGTGATATCACTATCACAATTAAATAAACAAGAAGAGTGAGAAAGTTATATTTTAGACAAATTATAGCCATTTAATGTGTCTGGATTTGCTCAGACAAACAAGTTTCAAACAGCCACCATAGAGGTGATTCGTTCCTGAATGAATCTTTTTGAGCAAATGCCAGCACTGAAACACAGGCTGATGGTCTGACTGGAACAAACACATATAAGCAGACTGAAATAAACTAATATTTAAATTAGTATTAATTTAATTTATTTTAAACTCACTTTTCTGACTTCTGCTGACTGTTTGATGTCTTGAATCTTCTGGATCATCTTCTGCACATCTTTCTGTGTCATTTTCAGAACAAATCAGATACATTTATAACAGAGATTTACTGTCTTCTGAGGAAACTTACAATATGTTATCATTATGAAATTTCACAAGATCAATCAAACAAACCCTTTAAAAGCAGTTTTGTTAGTATGTTTACCTTCTTCTCTTCACTCTCCTCTTCTAGAGGAACAGTGTTGTGGTCTGTTGCAGTGCACATCAGACACACACGTCTGATCATCTCTACAGAACAGCTCCAGAGGTCTCTCATGTTTCTGACATATATAGTCCTCCAGATTACTCACAGGATCCATCAGTTTGTGTTTCTTTAGACCTGCCACTTTAAAATGAGGCTGCAGGTGAGTTTCACGACTTCAGGGCTTTCAGCTTTCTCTCCTCGCAGAAATCACACAGAACTTCAGGTTTTTTCTCAGGACTTTTCTTTTTATAGTGATCTACGAGCTCTCGGAGTGTGGTATTAATCTTGAGATCAGGTCTTTGCTTGAATGTTTCTTTACAGTATGGACAGCTGCAGGTCTGGCTGTTGTCCCAGCACTTATTCAGACAGGTCTTGCAGAAGTTGTGTCCACATGGAGTGCTGATTGGATCAGTGAACACATCCAGACATATAGAGCACTGAAGCTCCTCAGTCAGTGGACCACTGGAGGATGATATGACTAGAAAGAAAATTTATGAAGATAAATCACTTACACAATTTATTTGAAGTTTGAACACACTTGAAACACACACTGAATTTAAGTTTTTCGTGATTTTTTTTCCAGTACTGTCAATAAAGAATCCAATGATGCACCTCATGAAACTGGTTTAATGTAAAGAGTGTGTAGAGACAAAGGGTGGCAAGAAACTCAAAGAGATAATTTACGGTCAGCTGATGATTGTGGAAAGATGATCAGTACCCTGTGTGAAGGACATTACACAGCCACTTGCTATATAAATTAATGCATAATGACTTTCCATTAAAACCTAACACGACTTGGAAGGAGTGTGAGTTAGTAATTAACTGTCAATAAACATATTTTAATTTTAACATGTAATTTATTCCTGTGATGTAATGCTGAATTTTCAGCATCATTACTCTAGTCTTCAGTGTCACATGATCCTTTAGAAATCATTCTAATATGCTGATTTGCTGCTCAAGAACTTTTGACTGGTAGTGTGTATTATATGTTCATTTTGTTTAATGTAAATGTGATTTTCAGCTGCAGTGTAGCAGGTTTGTCAGCAGAGGAGATCATCACAAGGAGATATTATGTAGTTTTAAGTTTCAGGTGTCTGTGTTGTTGATCTAGTGAATTTCAGTTTCGTTGAATGTCTCACTGAACTACGGTGAAGTCAGAGCTCCTCCTGTATTTACACTTTTTCATTTGTCTCTGTATTTGGCGTGTTGGGTTCATGTGTGTTTGTTTGTACTGGAACTGATGTTTCTATCAGCTCATGAAGAAAAGATATCAGTAGACACACAAAAGCTTGATTGTTTGGTGACATTTGTTAGAGTTTCCAGAACAAATGCTGCTCACCATACAGATGTTTGTCTATCTGATATGTTATGGGACGCCTGTCACTCTCATAGATCCAGGGTTCAGATGAGCTCTGGAAACCTGCTCTGATAAACACTACTATGATTTTACAAGCTCAGGGCAAAAGATCTTAAAAGCCTCAAACACACAGCAACAGTAAATAAAAACTGGGTGTTGTTTGACATGAAGATCAGTCCCAGCGTTTAATGAAAAAATCAGCTACAGGTAGACCAAAAGAGATTTCTTGGTAAAAACTTCTAAAAGTCTGTCTGAAGAAATTCATGCAGGTTCAGAACCACATGAAGGTGAGTCATACGTAATACAGCACCTTTAGTTATTACTATTCCATTCTTATGGCAACACTTACCTGGTTTTACCATGGTGTTAACATGTGACATTGTACCATGGTAATATCTTATTTTTGGACGTCATCATAATCATATCACTGTACTTATTGTGGTATATGAATATCGCAATTCTGTGTCAATGTATTACCATAGTAATTCTGATGTACCACAGTAATATCACAGAACATTGTGTAACAGATGATCGAAATAACCTTCATATAACAGTTTATCGAAGCTTTAATAGTTTGGTGTATTTTAATGTAAACATTTTATAGGCAATTTCACTTTGACAGGAGAACGGAAAATGGTGTTGAAAAAACATGTTGAAAAAGTGAATATTTAAAAACATGCATGAAAAAAATCTTTCATCACTTGAGGAGTAGCACATAGATTATTAAGTGTTCCTGATTTTCAATCATAAAAAAATAATTATTTTCATCTAGTGTTCCTGTTGCATTTCAGGGTGTAAATTCATGTTTTGTAATTGACAGGTCTGATGATGAGTGGGGCTGAGTTTGTACCTCCTCCATTAAAGCATGGGCTAAAATATGGATAGAGTTTGTCAGTGAAAGACTGTCCAGTGTAAGAGTAGATATGAGAGCTGGACTCTGCATCATAAAAGGAGACCAGACCCTCCTCATAATCCACAAACACACCGACCCGCTGCGGCTTCACTCTCAGAGACAGAGAGACACGTGGATCAGAGAGAGCTGCATATTCATTCCCATTCCTCAGCCAAACAGTCCAGTATCCATTACTGGGACTCGGTAAGATATCTCCTTTCCTGTTAATGGATTCTTGGGCCACTCCTAAAGTCCATTTAGTCTTTCCCTTCACCTGCACCTCAAAATAAAATCTCCCTGAGGAGAATCCCTCCTTTCCCAGGACACAGACATTTTTATTAAATCTCTTTGGGTTGTCTGGGAGTTTCTGTGTAAAGTCTCCATGTCTCACTTGTTTTCCATCATCAGACAGGATGAGTTTAGGATGAGCTGTATCAGGATCCAGAGTCACATCCACTGAGAAAACAGAGAATATGAATCACAAACTTCACAACTTCAACATTCTTTTAATCTTTGATAAAAAACAAAACAAAATTAAAACTAAATCTGGTCTCACTTCCTTACATTTTTTTCATAAGAATCAACTGAAAAATAAAGAGTTCTAAAAGAGTTCCAGATAGTCTATTAAAATATGCTCAATGGACTCAAGAAAGGAAATAAAGGAGGATTTTCACCCATTACCAAACTTTAGTTTGAAGTGACCTAATCGACAACAGATGTAGACAATACGGTCACAGTGATTATCAAAATGGAAACAACATTTTGATATTTTGTGATGTTTTAATATTTAATTCAGTTTTTAATGAAATTGTGATAAAGCTTTGAGTATATGAAAGTAAATTAGTGCAGACAGCACACTTTACCTGCATACTGCTGCTTCCACTTCGCTTCTAGAGAGACAAGACAATAACACATTATTAGATCTTTGAGATGTTTTATGTGTGGAATTAGACAAGCTTTATGTTCTCTTGTGTTGACAGTTAATCTTATTGGATGTGGTTCATCCATCGTGGTTGTATGCTGACATTACCCTAGATACCATGGCTGTCAATCACAAAGACATGCTGTCCTATAGTTACATAGGACTTGCACCAACAATTGGTCATCTTTTGAAATGTCTCAATTTATGTTGAATGGATTTCGATATTTTATGTACAGTTGTCTTAGTGCTCTGCTAATTCAACCTTCATACTCTGCTCTTACTGAGGATGTCAAATGAATGAAGATAGGCCACCAGACTGTGTATATAAAGGCATGAAACCTCACAAAGTATAATGGCCTTAATCCTTCAGTTTCATTGTCCAACCCCTATAGTTTAGAAGTGCTACTGAAATGTCTGACTTGATCAGATAACCTCTCTACACTTGACTTAAATGCTCTCTCATTAAAAATTGATTTCTTGTGTCATGACCCATTTAAGGTTATATTTAAATAATTGTGTACAACATTGTGTATTTATCTTATGTATTGACGCACCAGTTTGCGGGAGTTTCTCATGTAGAGTGTTCTGTAGAGTGTTCTGTAGAATGTTCTGCAGTTGAGTCAGAGCTCTGCTCAGAGGCTCCTGACTCTCATGTGCCTTCATTCTGATCTCCGGCAAGTTCCTGTTACTCCTAGTTTTTGTAGGGATGTCCAGGGATGAGTAAATCTACAACAGGAGAGAGGAGAAATCCTTCAGCATGGGGAGTGTTATAGTGTCATATACTGCATTATCATTGATCAGAGAGATGTTCACTGACCTGTAGGAGGTGGAGGTGATCTTCAGTGTGTGAGAGCTGCTCCAGCTCAGTGTTTCTGGTCTCTATCTCAGTGATCTCCTGCTCCAGCTCTTCAATGAGCTCTTGCTCCTGTTTCTCTGCTGCTTTCTGCCTCTCTTCAATCATCTCCAGCAGTTCAGCCTGACATCTCTCAATGGAGCGGACGAGATCAGTGAAGAGCTCAACATGGTCTGCTTTCTCCTTCTCTGTATTTCTCTGCTCAACCAAGTCAATCAACAAATTATTAGCTGTGTTTGCTAAGGCAAGAATCAGTGTTATTATTGCCCATACCTAAGTTTATTTAGAGGGTTTTCAAAATCCCTCAACCAAACTTCATTAAACTTGGTCCTGCAGTGTTTACACTCAATGATTCCTCAAATCATGTGTCTTGGTGAAAACAGATGTGTTATTTCTTTAGTGATCAGTTAATCACAGCCGTGTCGATATTCAGACCAACAGCACGACTCCTATTGTGATGTCACTTTTATACAATAATAAAGCAAGAAGTTACTATAAATTAACTTGCATTTTAGACTTTTTGTGTCTGTGTTGTTCAGTGGCCTTGTCTGTATTTGCTCCAACCACAAAAATTGTGTCTTCAGTGTACCCCGACCCCTTCCTCTAGCCTCCTATATGTCCCTTCCTTAGTGTGAATCTGACCACTTTCTCCAGCTAGGTGGGCCATCATCTCAGCTGGCTGCAGTGTGTTTTTAACTGCTCCCACTTACTGTTATTCACAAGTAGCCAATATGAAATAAAAATGATGTACAAAAACGTAGTCAGTACTTTTCAATCCCTGATTGTAATTAGCAAAACAGTATTGTTTTGTCTTTGGAAATTTATTTTAGTCAAAGTATTCTGTTGAAATTGCATTTAAGTAAAAAGTAACCCAAGTAACTCAAGTACTCTATATCTCTGCATAAGATGATTATGACATTTTATGGTAGCAAGACCAGATTAACCCATTTCTGCTCCTCTGCTTCCTGGCTGTCCGTTGTTTAATAGCATGGATAATCCAAAACTATACATGGGTATAATGTTAGCTACTTTAGAAAACAGAAAACAAGCACATCTGTAAATGTTTTACTTACCTTTATGTAAATGTTAATCAGACCCCAATGGTAGGTATGTGATCGTCTCAGGCACCCTCTATAATAATCAAGTCACCTTGGCAAGTGTTTACGCACCTAGAATTTTTATTAAACTTTTCTCTAAACTCCCAGACTTGAATCTTTACCAGCTGATTACGGGAGGTGACTTTAATTGTGTTTTTATTTATTTTTTTAATGTTAAGTGCATAAACAAGGATATCTTTTGCATCTCACCCCTGAAATCCAGGCCATTCAACACCTTTTTTGAGTGCCTACTGATAGTCCATAGCTTGAAAAAATCTTGCTTTGTGGTCAGGTTGTCAGCCTTTCCCATCGTGGGACTTATTATTGCAGCTTTTTACATAACACGAGCATACCATTTTACAGATAAAAGGAATCAACTGAAACACCACAAAAAAAGGCTGC
Source organism: Tor tambroides (assembly GCA_021397915.2). Taxonomy (NCBI): domain Eukaryota; kingdom Metazoa; phylum Chordata; class Actinopteri; order Cypriniformes; family Cyprinidae; genus Tor; species Tor tambroides. Next base: position 13,075 of record JAFVLL020033981.1, on the reverse strand, counting down.
TACATTCACAATGCAATTTGATTTTCAGTAGTTTGATGTCATCTGACAAAGACCTATGCACAGGGTGGTAGTCTGACTGAACAAACACAGACAAGCGGAGTGATACAAAACAGTGAAAAACCCAGTGCTGACTGTATATCAGCAGTCCTGGAGGACCAGAAGTAAATAAATATTAACTTTGTATTGGATTAACTCACTTTTCTGACTTCTCCTGAGTTTTTGATGTCTTGAATCTTCTTGACTCTGTCCTGGATCATCTCTTCGGCATTTTTCTGTGTCTTCATCAGTTGAGCCTATAGACAAAGGACAACACACAATAATAATTCATTTGTTTATTTCACAAAATATAAAAAGTGATTCCACATGATATGAGGTCTTTAAAAATGGTTTTGTTAGTAACATCTACCTTCTTCTTTTCACTCTCTTCTTCTATAGAAACAGTGTAGTGGTTCATGTGGTCTTGCACAGCACACATCATACACACACATGTATGATCATCTCTACAGAACAGCTCCAGAGGTCTCTTGTGTTTCTGACATATATAGTCCTCCAGATTTCTCACAGGATGGATCAATTTGTGTTTGTTTAAACCTGCCGCTCTCAAATGAGGCTGCAGGTGAGTTTCACAGTAAGAGCTCTGACACACCAGACATGACTTCAGAGCTTTCAGCTTTCTTTCCTCACAGATGTCACACAGAACTTCAAGCTGATTTGAGAATACTGGATGGAGAAATTATGACAATAATAAACTGCACTAGTGTAAAGTCAACATGTGTAGAGCTTTAAGTGGCTGATTTCAAGAAGATAAAGTATAAGAATTAAGTAGGTTATTGACTTACATGGAGGATTATCTATACTCCTTCTCCTTTCTCGTCTATATGGTGGTATTGGGGAAGATTCTGCCATTGTTCTTCAATTATGCCTTATACCTTTCCAAGGGGAAAAATAATAAAATAAAATGAAATAAATGAATAAATAAATAATCAGCAAACAAACAAACTGAATAATTGTAACTAAGAACTGCTGTTTACATTACAGGAAAAGTACTGATTACTCTTTTCCCTCAAAATTGACAAATACTTTGAATGAGCAAATGGATATTTAATTTAGTTGAAATTAGATTTTTTTTTAGCTGCAGTGTATTTTAAATGAAATAGTTTTACTTGTATTTCATTGTAGTAAACATTTTATTTTGTAGGAGAAAAGTTCCTCACAAAACACCTGAAACATTTGCTATTTATATTAAATGCAAACAATAAACATAAACAAATCTTTTTGAAATATTTTCTGACAAAATATCTTCCCACAAAATAAACTGATGCAAGGTCAAATTTTTTTTCAATCTTGTTAAGCATGTCTGCATTTAGACAGCCATACTTCATGTTTCTTCATTCTTCATAAGGTGTCTGACATACCCTGAGTTCATCCTGGAGTGAGAATTGTCCCTGGGGGTGAGGTGGAGGGTCTGGTTGGGTCGTTTTGTTAAAAAAATAAATAAATAAAAAATGTCAGCAAGAATATTGTACAATGAGATAATTGCAAGTTTTACAACTCATTATAATTGCAGCAGCATTTCAAAAATATTATTAATGTATAGTCTGCATTTACATTGCTTAACACACTTCTGTTTGGAAAAATTATATTTTCCACCCTTTCATTGCTATGGTTATCAGCATATTATGCTTAAAGGGATACTCCACCCCAAATTGAAAATTTTGTCATTAATCACTTACCCCCATGTCGTTCCAAACCCGTAAAAGCTTCATTCGTCCTCGGAACACAATTTAAGATATTTTGGATGAGAACCGGGAGGCTTGTGACTGTCCCATTGACTGCCAAGTAAATTACACTGTCAAGGCACAGAAAAGTACTGATGACACAGAATAGCGCACGCACTTTGCATCCATCAGATGCTCTCCAAAATGGCGCTACGCTGACACAGAGAGACAGAGAGGAGACGAATTGTTGAATAAATGTCGTTTTTTTTTTTTCTCTACGTACAAAAAGTATTCTCGTCGCTTCATAAAATTCAGATTGAACCACTGATGGCAGATGGACTATTTTCACGATGTTTTTATACTTTTCTGTGCCTTGACAGTGTAATATACTTGGCAGTCAATGGGACAGTCACAAGCCTCCCGGTTTTCATCCAAAATATCTTAAATTGTGTTCCGAGGATGAACAAAGCTTTTACGAGTTTGAAACGACATGGGGGTAAGTAATTAATGACACAATTTTCATTTTTGGGTGGAGTATCCCTTTAAATATGTCGATCATTATGATTTCGAAAGTGAAACCCGTATTTACATAAGGGCTGAAGTCACTCCTGAAACTTTCGCCAGTACCCTATTATTATAGTTTTAACTGAGGGTGCTCTTGCTTCTGTTTTAGAATGCTTTTCAATATGTGAGAAAATGAACGCGTGACATGAGAGTGTGAGAACAATGTCAGTTGCGTGAGCCTCACGCTGAATGCCTGAGAGTTGACAGCCCTGATATACGTTGTAGCATGTTCAGGTTCGTTCAAGTAAAGGTCGTATGTCCTTCGTGTTTCTGTAGTGTTTAAGTCATGTGAAAAAATGACAGAAACACCAACCTTTGCTGTACAGCCAACCAAATGACTTACTTCTAATATGATACCATTTCAGTGCAGTAAACAACTTAAGTGGTTGACTATTTGACATGATTAAACCCCTGGGGCATGTTGCATAAACCCATGTTAAGAGTGTCTTAAGAACTAGTATGACCAACAAGCAGTCAGTTAGGGGTAATCGATCTTACTTTTCGGTATCATATTAGACCAATGCATGTTTTTGTGTAACTGACTTTGAAAAAATAAAAAGTCATGAGCAGTCTTAAAGAAAAACGAAATGTACAAACTTGTTAGACTAGTTTTAGCAGTTTATGCAAACAGCCCCTGGTTCTATTCAACGTATTTCAGTTCCATTTCCATTAGAAACCTGTACAGGACAATCTCTCTTATATTTCTATCACTTACCTGTGAGTATCAGATGTGTCCACAATGGTCTTTGAATGGCTCAATAAATATTCTGTTGTTTAAAGAGGCTGATTGTTTCAGGCTTGCGAGTTGTTGTTGCTGTTTCACTGTACCAGTGATGTCAGAGCTCCTCCTGTATTTACACATTTAAGTTCGTCCCTGTATTTGGTGTGCTGGATTCATATGTGTCTGTCTGTACTGGAACTGATGTTTCTGTCATAGAGATATGAAAATCAAAAGCTTGATTATTTGGCAACATTTTTGAAGAGTTTCCAGAACAAGTTCTTAACAGGGCCAAAACAAAAACACACAGCAACACAGAGAACAAACCACATGTTACAGATGCAGGTCAAAAATTTCTAACACATAAAACAATAATTCAAATGCAGCACAGTGGAACACAAAAATTACAGCCCTTAAAGGAATGCACCATCCTTGTACACCCTTCTTTGTTTATGTTCATCTGAAGAAAGAAGGTCATCTGAGATGGCAGGTGAAGGTAAGTAAATGCTGAGAAAATTGTTTGGGAGGAGTAGCCCTTTAAAGAGCAAGATGTGATGCAGAGGCAACATATTCCAGACACAATACAAGAACGAGTGTCTAGTTAATGGTGACATAGAATTATATGAATTATGGGTCTTTACTTGGGCTAGCTTTCTACACTCAAGTTCCTGACCCTGTCTCTGATCTGTCTTGCTATTCTTGCTGACTGACTTCCTGGATCTGAACTTGCCTGTGTCTTTGTCCTGCCAGTTGGAGTTTTTCCCTGGGGCCTGGTGACCAGCTGGCTGTTTTGTTTTCTTTGCTTGTCATTGAATAAACTGTTAAGACCTCAGTCTCCAAACCTGACAGTTTTCAGATTTTAAAAAATGATCTATTTCATATTACAGGTGTAAATTCATTACACTCTCTCAGCAGGATGGCACAGGACCGTGCATAGTGGAAATGGAGAATCAGATGGGCATTGGACACCAACGGGCGTGAGCCCATGGAATGATGGATGGATGGAGATTCATTTAATCGTAACTGACTCGTTTGATGATCAGTGGGGCTGAGTTCTGACCTCCTTTACTGGAGCCTAGGCTAAAATATTGATAGAGTTTGTCAGTGAAAGGCTAACCAGTGTAGGAGGTAATATGATATCATGAAAACATCATAAAAGGAGACCAGACCCTCCTCATAATTCACAAACACTCTCAGAGACAGAAGGACCAGCACAGGCTTTATACATTCCCATTCCTCAGCTACACAGTACAGTATCCGTTACTGGGATTTAGAGCAGTAGCAGAGCCAGTGGGGTGTTTGTATTGGCACTGGACACCCTGACAAAATTTTTTCTACTGGTAGTATAATTTTTTTGTTTCATCTAATTTCACTGAAGAAGCATTTATTTTAGCCTTGAGCTTGAGAATGTGATGCGTCTCGTGTGCATTATAGCCTGTTTGAAGCAGGGCTCGTAACTCTCTCTCACACATTCAGCATGAAACTCAATGCTACAGAGTGGGGGAACTATGACATCAGAACCCGGAAGAGTAATTCGCCACGGCTTCCTTCAAGATTTTTCTATGGGGTTTTATAATGAGGTTTTTCAGTTTATGAGTAAAATAAAGCCTGTGGTAAACATAACTTGACGATACTTTTTGTTCTACAACGTAAATTACACACATCCATACCCAAAACTAAAAATTTGAAGCAGTTATGTTCATTTTTGAAAACGTATGTTTTTAATAAGTAA
>JAFVLL020033980.1:0-61102 GCA_021397915.2 Tor tambroides | reverse complement strand
AATTCCAACACCAAAACTCCAGAAACTCATAACCTCGATGCCCAGACGTCTTCAAACTGTTTTGAAAAGAAGAGGAGATGCTACACAATGGTAAAAATGCCCCCAGTCCCAACTATTTTGAGACATATAGCAGGCATCAAATTTGAAATGAGCTCATTTTGTGCATAAAATTGTAAAATTTCTCAGTTTAAATATTTGTTATGTTATCTATGTTCTATTGTGAATAAAATATTGGCTCATGTGATTTGAAATTCTTTCAGTTTTCATTTTATTCAAATTTAAAAAAGTCCCAACATTTCCGGAATTCGGGTTGTACAAAATTTTAGCCATTTAAGTCAATTCAAAGTCAAAATGAAAAACAAAGGCAGTTTGAACCATTTTGAGCTATTTTCTTGCAAAGGCATAAAATTATTCCCTGCCTTAAACGTGAAGTCCAACGGTATTCAGCCATGTTGCTGAATTCAGGCTGCTCTGACCCATTTCAAACTCCCTGACAAAAATGCCTATAATGACGATGGGACTCGAGAAACTGAAGTGTGTTTACATATTATAATAGAGTCCAATGTTGATGGCATAAACAGCAAAGAGGAAATTGCCAGATAAACTAACATTTCATCTTTCACTGTTCTGCTTTCTTTTAAAGAACTGATGTTCATTACCCTCACCTCAACCCTCAGACAGCTGGGAATACACATGTACACACACACACTACTGTTAAAAAGGTTGGAGTCTGTACATTTTTTTTTAATGTTTTTATGTTAAGAAATCTTTCAGAAGTCCGCCTTTATTTGATCAAAAATACAGTAAAAACAGCAATGCAGTGAAATACTACAATTTAAAATAACTGTTACCTATCTGATTATATTTTAAATGCAATTTATTCCTGTGATGGCAAAGCTGAATTTTCATCAGCCCTTACTCCAGTCTTCAGTGTTACAGGATCCTTCAGAAATCATTCTAATATGCCGATTTGATGCACAAGAAACATTTCCTCTTATTAATGTAATTAATATTTTTTGGAAACTTTCTTTTATGAATTGGGGTTTAAAAAAAACGGTAATTATTTTTCTATAATGTCCATTTTCTATAATGTCCATGGGCTGTTAAACGTGTTAAAAATGAAAACAAATATAGCAGAATTTGTTTCCCTCCTCAAGTTCCTGAGGCTAAGCAAATACTTTTTACTTAACTTCCTCTCTCTAAAATTACATTCTATATTCATGCTACTGGCAAGCAATAGAGTGGTTAGACCACTCTAAATAAAGGCAAAATGAAATGTGACACTTATTATATAATGGCTATGTGTGATTATTCTTATTTGATTGTGATTATTTTGTTTAAATTAGAAATTATTATAAGCCTGATCATGTTCTGCAAATGTTGTTAATAAATGATAAATGCCAACAATTGCATTTCCTCTCATGACTTTTTAATTAATTAAAATGACATGCTAACTACCCGAGTCCTCAACCTGTGTCTCTGTGAGCACAATAGGTACTCAAGAGTTGTGAGCACATCACGGCTCCAATACAGACATCTTATTAGCACTCTGTGGTTTCATCTTAACACTCAATTTGCATTCTACTGACATCTCAATACAACATAATGCATGCTCATCCTACTGAGTCACTTTGGTGAGAAAAAGTCTGTCAAGAAAACAAACACAGCTTTTAATTTAGTACTATGATTATATCGCTGTGGCACTGACTTATCTGGAAATTAACGTATGGAATTTTGTTTGGTCATTCCACTCTCTGTTCTTACAATTCTTTACGTAATAACTGTATAGACTTTAAATAAAGAGAACGCCTGGATATAATCCAGCAACTGCAGAGCCTGTGAATGAGTGCTCTGAATTTGAAAATGAGATGGATAGTTGGTTGTGCTCTGGATATTTGGCAGGTTTTAAGTTCATGAGCCAACTACAAGGGCTCAGGCTGTTCTCAGATGAGGACAGTGGATCCGTATAGAGTGTTAATGGCTATTAGACTCTAGAGTGGCTGAGTTCATGTAGCAGCAGGGGCTCAGGCAGCCTGCCGACTCGACACAGCGTTTAGCATTCAGAGCAGAGTGATACCAGCTCATGCTATGACTGCAGGAGAGCAAGCGAAATTGAGAGACAAAGAAAGAGAGAAAACTGAGTATGGGACAGGATAACAACAGAGCATGAGATGGTGATCAGTGTGTGTTGGGTTTTTGGGAGAGGCGAAATAGGATCAAGGAAAAGTGAGAGAGTGAGAGAGTGAGTGAGAGAGAGAGAGCGAGAGTGAGAGAGAGAGAGCGAGAGCGAGAGCGAGAGAAAGTGTCCGGAAATCTGATTGCCTGCCTGCAGTAATGGAGTCAGGTGTCACCTAAAGGACAGGACAAAGGGACGTACAGACAGACACCAGACAAAATGAATGTCTGAATGCCAATGAGATTCAACAGGACACTGGCTCTAAATACAATTATAGGGCTTAAAAGTAAATCACCTAAAACTGAGGAACATTTACAGAGCAATCAAATAAGGCTGAACTTACCAATCATTAAACTGAGAAGCTTCTGTACTTTTGAACTGACCCCGACAACTCTGTACAGACCTTGATCATTAATACCTGTGAAAATAAAAACATGTTTTGTAATAGCAGTTGGGTACTCTATTCACATCCCAGCTGATCTGGGAAACTAAACACGAGCACAGTAAGCTTCTCCTGTATTATCCTGAACAAAGCACAACAGGTTGTTGGTGTGGGCTGAGAAAAACTGCTAGATCATTCTGCCCTCTAGTGTTCAGAAGTTGTTACTGCACTGTGTGAACTATTGAAGTTTGAGCAGATGGTTGACTTTTTTTTTTTTAATCCTGCCTGAAACATTTTGCACTCCTTTATTTTGTATATGACTTTTTTGTATATTAAAACATGTAGAGGTACCTCTGGTTTCAATGGCATTTATTGAATTTTTCACAAAGCTTATTCCCACGTCATCCAACTGGGCATCAACTATGGAAATACACAAATATCATAAATATCACAATTTATGTACCAGCAATAAAAACAAACATACAAGTAATAACATTTTTTTATGAATAGGCACTACAGCTGAAGGTAAACTTGAAGCTCTGATATCAATTTGAGTTTACTCACTTCCTCTTTCTCGTGAATGTGTCCGGTTGAGATACTGCATCTGTGTGTAAGACATAAACATCAGAAAACACAAACCAGACCAGCATAAGACACACTACACAAAACAGAACAGAATTTATATACCAAACAAGACACCATAAATGATCATTAAAACACTTTGAAGTATACACCACTGTTCAAAAGTTTGAAGTCGGTAAAGTTTTTGCTCATCAAAAAGATATTGTGAAATATTATTACAATTTTAAAGTAAATGTTTTCTATTTGTAAAGTGTAATTTATTCCTGTCAAGGCAAAGCTGAATTTAGCAGCATTACTCCAGTATTCATTGTCACATGATCCTTCAGAAATCATTCTAATTAACTACTTTGGTGCTCAGTAATAGTAATAATTACAATAATAATAATAATAGTATAAATGTTTGATAAATAAAATAAAAAAAGTTCAAAAGAACGGAATTTATTTGAAATAAAAGTCTTTTGAAACCATGTAAAAGTTTTTACTGTCACTTTTGATTATTTTTAATGCTTGCTGAATAAAAGGACTCATTTCTTCTTAATGACTTAAGTGCTGACCGCAAACTTTTGAACAGTAGTATAGCTCTAATATGTAATAAAAGCTATCTTTCCAAAAGTTAATCAGGTTTTGTCAACTGAGAATCAGAGAATTGTTTTCATTGAGTGGTTGGAAGCTGAAGTGAAGGATTGACGCACCGGCTCCTTTCCTCCCATCGCATGCATCCAGAATCTGTGGTCATCTTCTGAGAGTGCCTGGACTGTCAGTACTGTGATCGGTCTAGAAAACAAACAACCACACAACGTGCAAAATAAAACTCAACTCATTTACTTTTTTTTATTTTATTGTGTATGATTTGTGTTTGAACATCTATGTAATAGTTTTATCATTATGTAATGACAGTGAAGCATCTTTCCATTTCCTGTTTCTATTATTTTAAGGTTATGCCTCTGCATCAGACAGAGTTGTTTTGTGGACACATGATTTGAGGTGTATGAGTTAATAAAGGGAATAAGAGAGTCTCCAACAGGAGTAATTTACACATGCATACATACAAATGCATTATGTGCCTCTAGGGTGCCTATTAACTGTTTAATCAATTCCAAACAGCTAAAATCACATCCCAGCCTCATTTTCACTTGGAAATACATTAGATTTGGAAGTCAAATTCATATTCACATTGAGATTGATTCATCTCCTAATTTGGAAACATTCTGATGTGCTGATGTGCCATTGAAAAGATTCCACTAAGCCGCCTCAAGATAAACATGATTAACGTTCATCATAACACTCTACCCAGGTCAGCTTTGGCTTTGATTAATGAGGGTCCTTGATGTACCCTGGATGACCAAAATATTTTGATTTTCCTTACACTCTGACATATGAGATTCAGCGACAATGAATCTCATTTGTCTCACACTCTTATGTTAAACCCATTAGTTTCAGAGAGATTTACAGTTCTAGCGTTTTTCGTCATCTAAAGTTAAATTCTTAACTAATAATGATCAAAAAGGAATAATTATGTGTGATTTGCAAAAATCCACTTGAAGAATATCAGTTCACAGGCAAGTAAGAGTTGCTAAAACGTGACTTTTTTTTTTAACACTCATTTTGTGTTCCAGCCATTTTGACTAGAGAGGATTTTTTACAAAACACTAATATCATGTTATCATATTGGACTAAACCTTACTGACTTTGCCCCAAAAATGGATAATAATTGTTCTTGGGGACTATTTCCTCACCCTGTAAAACCTATGATGTTTCCAGTCAATGACAGGGGAAAAAAAGAAGCTTAAAATTTTCTCACCATGCTTTATTATTACAAAATATTGGATGTAGTCTTTTTTTATCATCAGCTTGATTTCTTTCAATTAGCACAGGTTTTGTATTTCTTTCTGGATGACTGATTGTAGGCATCTAATGCATCTCAGACAAAAAGATTAAATCCAAGAATTTGGTGATAATATAACATAATGAGTGATTCACAAGAAATTTTTGAAAGGTCGGTCATTTTTGACTGGGAACACCAAATTAGGAAAAGGACTGTCAGCACAGAAAAAGGGTACTTTGTGCGCTAACAATCTTTAATTAAATGACCTGATTTCTTGTGAATCAGAAATGCATCATTACATTCATTCACAGTTACCATCACAGCTGGGGGTGCAGGTCCAACATACCGATCTGTGATCTCTATGTCTAGGCAGAACCTCCTGTCAAGAGTGTCTGTGGTTTTGCGGACACAAGACTTGATTGTAACAGACTCTGTCTCACCCTGAATGGATACAGAACATTCTGTGAACAGCAGATCAGCTACACATTTATATCTTATGAACCATGCCATTATCGTGACTAATGTGTCAAGTGTGATGATCATTTACAAGCTTCCCTCCCGATCTCTGGTCAAATGTCTTCATGTGTAGAATTTTCTGCTCTTTGACAAACGTGCAATAGCGTTTCACCCAGCTGGATCCGAAAGGAGGAGGTCCTGTGGAAACAGCCATAACTATGAGCAAAATAGCCAGCGGAGCACAGGACATATGACAAGACAGTCACAAAATTTATCTTGCGTACGTTTCTCCTGTACGTAAAGATAGCCCTCACTGCTGATGGGGCTGGTCTGTCTGTATTCCTGTGGTGACTCTTTGATTCTCTTCATTAACTCGTACACCTCAGAGCGTGTGCCCTCAAAACGACTCCGTGTCTGAAAGCAGAGGCACAAACATAAAATAATAAAATTCTTTGAGGGCCTGGAAACTGGGAATGAGCAACTTCCCAGTGTATTCTAAAGACCCATGTTTTTAAGCTATACATCCTCAGAACTCTGACCCTGACCATCAGAACTGATTTATAACTGATTAAAAACAAAACACCAATGGGGGAAGTGACGTGGTCCAATCAAATAGGACAGGGGAGGGAAGTCGGCTCTCAAACTTCCGACTTAGAAGTTAAACAATGGAAGGTCAATGCAAACAAAGGCCTTTAAGTTTCCCTTGGAAGCCTTGGTCCTCTCAAAAAGCTGCTGTATCCTGTCTCAGTAACTCTCTTTCCATGTCACTCAGCTAATAGTGTTAACCAGAAGAAGACTGATAAATCTTGGAGAATCACCGTAAAAATGTGTCTATAGCTGTTTAATGTGGTTAATGATGTATGCAATGAAAAATGTTGAAACAAAATGGAATATATATATTACATAAATCATTTAAAAAAAGATCTAAAGCTCTGTTTTAAAGTCGAAAACATTATTACATTTTTACTTACATTTTGAATATTGATTTGAAGTGCCTTTTTATAATGGTCAAAGTCTTTGGCCAACTCATATCCCTGATGATAGAAAGTAAAAACAGTCTGAAAGAACGCCAGCATCTGTATGAGAGAGAGTGGGAAGAAGGGAATTAGAGAAATTTTAAAAAATGACAACTCATTATATCCTCCAGGACAAACACAATAAGTTTTAATGTCTAAATCCCTATGCGATATCCAATTCCAAGCAAAAAAACAGAGTTTCAAGTAGAAAGTCTTACAGATGTACATAAACTGGAAAAGTGAATGTAAATATCAGGTAAATACTTGCTTAAGATTTTATATAAAGGATACTAATTTGCTTATGCAATTTATCAAATTGTGTGTGCACAAAGTGAGTGAATTAGTAAGAATACTCGCTCCACTTATAAATGGCTCGGACACACCTATATTTACATGAGGCTTTTGTATGTGGTAACTGTACCAAACGTAACCATGCTGCACCTACATCTCTGACTAAATATTTTACTTCATTTAATAATTTGATATAAGGTAGGCTGCACTGCAGTTCAAAAGACTGGGGTCAATGTTTTGTGTTTGTTTTTTAAGAAATTAATACTATTATTCAGCAAGGACACATTAAACTGATTAAAAGTGACAGTAACGACTTTCACATTTAAAAACTTCAGGTAACACTTTACTTAAAGCCTTTATGTATAATGCATTATAAAGGTATTCATAATGTACATTGTAATGCATAAAATATTTTCATAAATTATTGTGAACAATTTAAAACGCATTATAATATTTGTAGGTTTGTTTTTATATGTTTTAACACATTATACTTTTTAAAAGTGGAACAACGAATATTATAAGTATTAGAATGGATTAGAATTGCAGTTACAATTAGTCACAAGGCCATGCAATGCATTATAGGGTGCATTACAAGGCATAATTAATGCATTTTTATAATGCATTATATATAAAGGCTTTAAATAAAGTGTTACCAAAGTTTCTATTTCATACAAATGTTGTTCTAATATTTATCAAACAATCCTAAAAAAAAAAAAAGTTTCATGGTTTCCTCAAAAATACTAAGCAGCACAACTGATTTCAACATTGATAATGATAAGAAATGTTTCTTGAGCAGCAAATCAGCATATTAGAATGACTTCTGAAGAATCATGTGACACTGAAGACTGGAGGAATGGCTGCTGAAAATTCAGCTTTGCTCTCACAATAATATTACTGTAAATTTATAGGAATTTAAATTATGATAATATTTCACAGTATTTTGGTCAAACAAATGCAGCCTTGGTGACCATAAAAGACTTTCAGACTTTGAAAAAAAAATCTTACCAACCCCAAACTTTTAAATGGTACTGTATATATGGTTACGGTTGACATTATTATTATGATTTAACTTATCTGTATGTACACAGTATCCAGTTGTCATTTTATAAGTAAAGAAATTCTTATTTTTAAATCAGTTTTGCATAATATTTGCCTACAACATGCCAAAGAGATAGTATTATTTCATTCCAATTTCATTCATTCCATTCTGTTTGGTGCTGCCAGTGGTGCAGAAATTACACACAACAGCTTGAAGTGATATAGCAATACTTATGAAACAGTGTATACGTATACACAGAAATGTATATTTGTAACATTTATTCTGTTGATGCTGCATTGAGAGTGAATTTCAGTAAACGTGTTTCCTTTCTTTTTTGTGATAAGTGAGAGCATATCAGATGCTGTCGACAGGCAAACAAGACAGCAAACAATGTTGAAATGAATCAAGTTGAATGACAATCTGGACAAAAGGTCATGCACTCACAGGCTCGACACACTCAAACTTCTTCCTCTCCTGTATCTCCTGCAGCTTGCAAACATACTCCAGAGACGACTCCTGAAAGTGCTGCCTCATCGCTTCCACCGACATGTCTGCCTGAAAGACAGACAGAATCAAAAAAGTATTGTAACACTTGAGATGAAAAGGTCCAAGAAAACAGGGAGAGGAATCATCACATAAAAATTAAAAGTGACTGGGTTGTGAAATGGGTTTTTCAAAAAGCTGTCTGTATTTTTCCTGCAAAATTACCTGACCGTGTGTTGCCTGCCTTTACAACACAGAGGGCCTTATCCTGTAAATGGAATATCTGAAAACCAAGAAACAACTTGGCTGATGTAATTGTGTAAAGGTGTGTATGAATGTAAACAGTACTAAACATTAACTATTGTAAAATAGTTATTAGGTGTGCAAATACAGTTAAATACAGTGTATCACACTGACATCTCTTAACAACATTCCTTGGCGATCTCCATCATAAAATCTCAAAGCTTTATAAAAAGACTTGAATTTAATTAAACATTCCAATGCGAGAATGAATTCCTTAAGCTGTTGTTCTGTGTGTGTTAAGCGTTCTGGTGCGTATGGAAGACAGAAATAACTCTCAAAAATTTATGCAGCTGACATCATGATAACCACAGTTTCTTGTAAACAAGATAAATGGATGCCAACAGTTTAACCCAAATGGTGTTTGTAACATTAGCTGGTTCCTAATATAACATTACTTGCTTCAGATATAATCATCAGAATTTATATATTTATATAGTGACAGATGCACTGTTTTGTTTATTATCATTAAGCTCATGAATTAAACAGTGTGCCTTTTCTGGATTGTATGTGTGGGACAGGTGGGAGAGACAGCACTTACAGCAGGGCTTGAAAACGGAGAAAAAAAATAAATAAATCAAATCAATCGGTTCACTCGGAGCACAAACGATTATTTTAACATTTCTGTTCCTGCGTTCTTCTGTATTATTACCGTTCTGAAACAAATATGTTCGTTTCCGGTTTTTGTTTTCATTCCTTGAACCGGTTCAGAGCCCTGATTAACAGTACAATTAAACTCAAATTAAAAATACAATTAAATTAAAAATTAAAATAAAATAAAATAAACCCCCCTCAAGGTATCTGGCTGCAGTGACATGTGAATATGGGCCATGATAACTTAAGAGTCTTATGAATTGGCGAATAACTGAGCAGTCCCTGGTGTTCTTCATCCTTTCTAGGAATCATACACACCAGTCTGACTCAAAATAGCCCAGTGCTAAAACCCCTGCCCTTGACCCAAACCCATACGTCATGTGGTCTGCAGTAACATAATGGCCTACCATAAAAATATCAACAGACTCTAGTGCTTTTTATGCAAAGTGTATACAACATATAGGCATGTTCATGCCATAAAAGGTTATGTTCCCCCCACATCACTGAATCAAGATTTAAGCAGGATAATACACCGCACTCTTTCTCTTTCCCAGGCTTGGAGAGGACTTGTCTGGCTTCAGAAATATGGTAGAACTAACAACAGATTTTAATTACCGAAAGCAAAAAAAGCACTGCAACAATAGCAAAAGTTCCTACACTAAATACTGTAAAGAATACAGCAAACCAATTACCTTAATGTATACATCTTTTTTTTTCTTTCTCTGAGATACTGAAGGAAATTACCATTTCTTGTGCGTGGGAAGAATGAAATTTGAAGTACCTCCTGTAATTGTGGCTCTTTCTTCTTTGCCGACATGTTCAAAAGTTTCTCTAATGAGCTGTAGTACTTCTCTGTTTCCTTCTCGTACCTCTTTCTCTCTGCCTAAAGATAGCACAAGAGCATATGAAATGGAGGAACTTACTATTTTTAATACATGGAACGAGAAGCAAGTTTGGTTTCAATAAATGTACAGTTTAAATGCTCTGTTAAATGCAAAGATCCTAAATATGAGAAATGACGGGAAGAGCTATGCTTTTACCTTTGCTGAGCCGAGATGCTCTTTTCGAAACTTTTCTAACGGCTTCATCAGTGTCTCTGTGATGTTTCTCATCTGTGAACAGAAAATTCATTGGATATAGGATATTTGATCATTTAATTTATTTTTAGCAAACATTAGCAGTAACAGGATGATTTTCTTTAATCAAAACTTGCACAAACGCATTCTGGGTTGAAACGTATATGCCAACATAGGTGTCACCATTTCATCACCCGAGGCAAAACGGTTCATTTAGCCATCTGACATTTTGAAACAAGTATTCCCTAGAAATGAATAAACCAACACAGAAATGCAGGAAAAAAATGATATTTTAATTGCCACAAAAAATGTTTTGTATACTCCGAGAAACTGACAAAATCGTTTATTATACAACAGTCTGACTCAAAACAATCCACTGCTAAAACCACTGCCCTTGACCCAAACACACACAAATTATTTATCATATATTTTTATAGCACCAGTTTTGCGTTTGCCTACAAAAGTTTACTTGGGTTAACAAACCATTTGCGAGAGATTGCAAAACAAAAGTTTTGCGAGCGAATGCAAAGTTTCTCTGGGAAATGCAAAAATTTTATGAGCAAATGCAAACGCACTGAAATCCTGGCAGGGGTTTTGTATAAAAGCATGAACGCAGCTCTGCACAGTTCGGTTATGTTGTTTTCTAAGTAAATGATTTTATTTTTGAAGTAAATGAACAAGCCTCTTGAAGATCAGGAACATGTTTCCAAATCCGCAGAAATAAACAACATTCTTTGAGAATTCAAAGAAAGCTAGCATTTTCTAAAGCCCATATTTTAACAAGAAGGCTTTCACAATGTTTATTATTATATAAAAACATATCTTTATAAATGAGGTAATGAAATAACAAAAGAAAGCCATTGTACGAGTGATAGTACTCAGAATGAGCACCACTGCTTTACGATTACCCCGTCTTTCTGATCCTGTCAGGGCCTGTAGGCTCCACCTCTTCCATGCATGCTTCCAGTGTGCCGAGGGGCCGCAACATCATTGGCCTGCTGCAGTGGTATGAACGGGTGGGGCTCAAATCTGAGCTCAAAACAACTGTCAGCTGTTGCACTTTGAGTCATGGGCAGGCCCTTTGGCTCTCTAATGCTGCATACTATATAAATACTAACATGACCTACATGCAACATGAGCCCTTCCTACCTTGACGGCTAACCATGCATTAGATTAAACAGTCCTCTCATAACTTAAGAATGCAAAAATCAGGTGAAGGGATCTGTTACAGTAATAGGTAACTGATTTTTTAATGCCTTTTTTAAGGAATCAAACAATTTTTTTTACACATTTCAGACTGTAAAAGCAATTTGTAAATGAACTACAGATAAAATGCCTATTAGTCTTTGAAATATAAAGAACTTAAATCAGGTGCTTTTGGTTGTTCAACCAGAGGGTTTGAAAGTACGGTTCCTAAACAACTCATTTAAGGTGACATGACTCAACATAAGCAGCCGTCTTGTGTAATCACAGAGTCATTGAGACAGAGGACACAAATAACTGATGGCAATGTAACTCACTTCCTGTGGCTGTGACTCAAACAGTGCTGAAGCATTCAGGGACAAACAGATGACTGATGTCACTTTATAAAGTATGTGTTGAACTCAATGTTATTTTTTTATTTTTTTAAGCCGGCAAGGATTTGTTGACTGCAAAAAATGCTTTTCTTACTTCGATGTTTTTGTCTTGTTTCCAGCCAAAATATCGAAAAATTCTTAAATCAAGAAGGATTTTCTAGACAAGTACAAATTATTGTCGTTTTCAGAAAAAAGAAGTCAAAATTAAGTGAGGTTTCCTTAAAACAAGCAAAATAATCTGCAAATGGGGTAAACAAAATCTTGTTTTCAGTTTGAAATAAGATTATTTTGCTTACCCCATTGGCAGATTATTTTGCTTGTCCTAAGCAAAAACTCACTTAATTTTGACTTGTTTTTTCTGAAAACAAGACAATAATTTGTACTTGTCTAGAAAATCCTTCTTGATTTAAGAATTTTTAGATATTTTGGCTGGAAACAAGACACAACATAAGTAAGAAAAGCATTTTTTGCAGTGAATATAAAATGTATAACAGAGTGTGTTTTTAATGCAAGTCTCAACTGGTTGTGCTCACCATCAGATCTCTTTGGTCTTCCAAGTTTCTAAGAAAGGAGGAGAATTCTTGCAAAGATTCATCTGAAATTGTAAACATGCAGACAATGAACAAAGTTTATCTATGCATGACTATTTACATATTTCTCAGCATGTGAGCCACCCGTCTGAAACAAACAGATGAATCACAAAGAGTTCATACGTACAAATCTCACCCACATCACAGTAGCAGCCAAGTATTAAAATAAAGGCAAATGTATGCATGTGCGTTAATGAAAATATGCAAAAAAAACAACAACTCACCAATGCACTTTTCATCGTCAGTTTTGGCATCGCCGATGTACTCAAATTTGAACTCACCCAGGCACTGAGCAAACTTCTTCTGGGCCAATGAAAGCTCTGCAAATCAGAGACAAATCAGAGAGTTAAAGGTTTTAAATCCAAAGGCAAATGAGGAATTGCTTTATTTGTGGATGTTTCAGTGTTTCCATTATTTTCATTCAGAAAAGTGTGCCACAGTCACACATTAACCTAAACTGCCATTCAAAGGTTTTGGGGTCAGTTTGTTTGTTCATTTATTTATTTATTAAATTAATAATTTTATTGAGCAAGGACATAATCAAAAGTGACAGCAAGAACACTCAAAATATTTCTTTTTTATATAAATGCTTTTCTTAAAAAAAAAAAATCTATTCATTAATGTATACTAATATTTCCACAAAAATATTAAGCAGCACAACTGTTTTCAACATTGATAATAAGAAGAAATGTCTCCTATTAGCAGCAAATCAGCATATAAAATTATTTCTGAAGGATCAGTGAAGATTGGATTGTTGAAAATTCAGCCATTACAAGAATAATAACCTTTATAAAAAAATAAAAATATCAAAACAGTTATTCTAAATTGTAAAAATATTTTCTGTTTTTACTATATTTGTCATCAAATAAATGCAGCCTTAGTGAACCTAAGAGACTTCTTTCAAAAACACACAAAAAAGTATCAACCCTAAACTTCTGAATAGTAATGTATGTAAATCAAGCCATGACGTGACCTTAAACACTGAAGACAAAAACAATCCTTTTATTCTATCATACTGGAAATATTTGGATGACATTGCCCTCTATTCAGGAGCACAGAAAAGAATTCCTGAAGAAAAGCTTAACAATTAGATATCAATAGATAATGAGTTGGTCATAATGAAAATTATGTTCTGCAAACATCCTGCAGTATTCTTATGTTGCCAAAATCATCCTGAAGGAGCAGGTGTTGCAAGTAAATATCAAGAATTTCCCCTCAATCTGGAAAACCCAATGAAAAAAAAGAGGTGGGACTTTGCCTGGAACATGAGGCTGGGAGAGGATTTTTGATTCAGAGGGAGCAAATTTCAGTCTGTGGATTCCCAAAGGATGATCCCAAATTCCCGATATAACTGAACTCTCACTGGGGTCCGTGGGACAGAGTGCTGGGATATTTTAGGACGAACACTATGAGCGGTATCCAGCACTGCAGTGTCATCAACATCGACAGCTGGGCCCGTCCGTGTGAAATGAGCTGGCACCAAATGACCTATCGCATCTTCTCCTGCTTACTATGTCGGTTTCTAAATTTGCTTGCCATATCTGTCATAGATTTACAATCTTTTATCCTTGTAATCCAGTTGTAAAGTCATTCCAATTGATTCCATTCAATCACTCAGGCTTGCAACAGTCTGGGACAAGAATAAAATGAGCTGAATAAAAAAAAAAAAAAAACACTACTAAAACTGACAGAATGATCAAATGTTGTGGTTTATGCAAAAGGAGTATTCAAGATGTGTGGTTTAGTATAATCCTGGTTGTGTATGACCTATATTTCATTTATGTCCACAAAGCTATCTATTAAGCTGCTTACTCCACCCTCTTGCCCAGTCCAAACTAAAAACGCCTGGTCAACTCATCTGTGCAGGTTGGAGTCAATGTGGATTACTATACAACAAAGCTCAATCATGTGAGTCTGGCGGAGTGGACCTGCTGACTACATGACCCCCGGACAGAGTGGACTAAGAATGACAAGAGATAAATGTGAACGATAAACACTGTGCTCTAGGGCAGGGCAGGACTGGACTAAGTCTCTAAATTTTTGACTCTAAACATGCATCTCTATGTGACATTCAGTGTGTCTTGTAAGTAAGATAGATTGATGGTTTAGTTTACTTGCTATATAAAACTTTGGGCCTGGATGTTGATTGTGGTCTGATAATTGCTGGCATCTGCTTGATGGATGAATGAATATGATCCTTGACAGAAAACTTTTACACAGCAGCCATCCACCCATCTGTAAAAATAACATCTGTCCTACGATATCTCTGATATCAGATTTACTGTGCGCAGAGGAGGCTGAACAGCTAATTCTAGTGGGCGTTAGGAAAGGCAAATGGCAGCCAGTGGGCACTGAATTAAATCAACGCATTGTTTGTTGAGCTTCTGTTCTTTCAGCAAGACTCAAAATAGAAGTGACAGGAGACTGTATTCTTTCCTTTCTTCCGCATGTGTGTGAGGTAGGCATCACTCTGTAAACATGAAGACGTGGCTGTAGAAGTTGCCACATGCTACAACATGCAATACGTGGTGAAATCCAAAAGTAAGTGTGCCATGAAGAATGTAAGCAGATCAGACTGTGGCTCAACGGAAATCAAAAATCTAAAAGTTACATGCATATATATATATATATATATATATATATATATATATATATATATATATATATATATATATATATATATATATATATATATATATATATATATATATATATAGACACACACACATATCAGGGCATGTAAAATTTCAAAAAAATCCCTGGTAGCCCTTGGGGCAGGCACTTGTCAGATTTTGGCAAGTTCAGATACAGGTTTTCATGAAAACAAAAAAAAAAATTATAAAATGATAAACATCACATTTCAGTATTTTTAAGAAAAATGATGAGGCAAACTTATATTATTATATTAATTTAAAACACACCATACTTGTATTAAAATTCTGTTATTAATTTCTCACCCTCACGTCGTTTCAAACCGTAAGACCTTCGTTTATCTTCGGGACACAAATTAGGCTTTCTGACCCTGCACAGACAGCAACGCAACTGAAACGTTCAAGGCCCAGAAAGGTAGTAAGGACCTTGTTAAAATAGTCCATGTGACATCAGTGGTTCAACCTTAATGTTACGAAGCTATGAGAATACTGAATGAAGGTCTAACCAGTTTGGAACGACATGAGGGTAAGTAATTAATGACAGAATTTTCATTTTGGGTGAACTATCACTTTAATTGCTTAGATTTACAACTCTGCATGTTCACTATTTAAAAACATGGGTGGATTTTCACATTGGTCTGCACAAAATTAGCAAATTCTAAAATGTAAACTTTAAATGTTTCCTTTAAAGTCAATTTGCAATAATAGTTGAAAATTATAGCAATAATTTAACTCCATAAGTCAATGAAAAATAGAATTCAAACTCACATGTTTGCTGGAAACATCAGGTGCAAAACAACCGGTTTGTAATATTGAGCCCGTTATAATTTTGACAAAACCTCCTCTACGGCCCTGTCCCAAATGGCACCCTAAACCTTCGCGGTCTTCCTCTGAGTCTGCACTTTCGTGATATAATGCCGCTTTGAATGTCAGGTAGACGTCTGCTGCAGAGCCCGTCCCAGTGTGGGCTCAGCAGAAGCGTGGCAACACTGGCCCGGGCCATCCGAAAAAGAAAAGAAAGAGACGCAACAACAATCTACGGAGACCGCAACATCAATAGACGGCAACGTTGACAAGCGTTTATGAGGGAGTTATGAGATATCCACAACTCTATTTTAACCGAGTATAAAGACAGTGTTTTCGGTCATAACTTCTGGTGAGAAATAGCACAAATACTGGATGAAAATTATTATCAAATGAAGTATAGTTTGAAAGGCTGCGCGTTCGGTACACATAACAGTCACGCTGAGACGCTTCAGACAGACTTCCAGTAGCGCTTTAACTGACAAAAACACACACAATTATGTCAAAAAGAGGTGCAGTTTTAGTCTTAACTGAGATACAATGTCTTAAATGACCATAAAGAGTTTGGAGAAAATCGGATGCATGTCTGATCCGTGTCATGTGCATCAGGCTTAAAGAGACAGCGCTGCTTTTAAAGTGAAACTTGCTGAAGTCTGTCATTGATGTAAATCAAAGAACAAAAGAAAAAGAGAAATCACTCGACTGCTCTAGTCGCTGATTAACTTTTGTAGCTTGAATAAAAATGAACCAATATAGTTTATGCATATACAATTTATAGTTTATGTGAAGATTGTTAAAATCACTTAAATTAAAAGTTGTTATATATTTCAGAGCCTATTAAATGTTAAAAATAATGGTTTTCAATTGTACTGTAATGTTGAATGGCTATAATTAATAGGTAAAATTGAGGGAAAATGCATTTAATAGAGACACCAGTAGCAGTATTGGTATCAATATACTTCATTAATAATAGGCTATTTATAGTAAAAATACGCCATTAAACACGTATTTAAAATATACTGTCTTTATGTTGTTTCTACATTAATTTGGAGGTTCAATAAAATAAATAAATATGTAATCATGCAGAAAAAATGTGTGATTAATTAATTATTTTGTTAACTGATTAACAGACAGCACTCTGTTAACCTTTTATAGATCTTGGTGTTGGTAATATTAGTTCATTTTACTGCTGAATATGCATTGCAATTTAATTTCTAATCTTATAGCCCCCCTGCAGACAGAGATCGGGACAGCCCCCATCCCTTTGGCTCCCTTCAAATTTTCAGTTCGATAATCCGGCCCTCAAATGAAGCTAGTTGAATAGCCCTGTCCTACGGTCTTGTGGACTTAACAGACACGCGCACTTGGCAGCCATTGTAAGTCTGTAAGACTGCAAGTGCACATGAAGTGTTCCACTGGGACAGGGCCTGTGTTAACCAGCTAGATAATAGGATCCGAAATGAACACTAGTCAATGACCAAATTAGATTAATAATTAGACTTGTGGGTGAAGTTTGTAGCCAGTTGGCTTACTATTATAAAAAGCTCCATGGGGTTCAACTGCAGAATGATAATTTGACCCTCGATATTGCATAACATGAACAATTCCATTTAAAGACTATGAAAATAAGTACACCAATCTTCAAATCTTCTATATCTAAGCAATGTCAGCTGACAAACAAGTTCAGAAACATGAGAAGCGGTCTATCCCGTATGCTCTGGACTCTAAACAACAACGCTGACCCAGCAGTAGAGTGTAGGCACAAACAGGACAGTCAGAGACCTGACTCATGGCACTGAGGTCTGCTGCTTACTCATGGGGAATGCTTGAAGCATTTATTTGCTTTGGAGGTTTGGAGGGAATGTGGCTGAAGGGGTCTTAGGATGTACAATCAGAAAGGGCATCTGTTAGTGTTATGGGAAAATCAAGAAAGCATGCTGACAGCACGCACACATGGAGGTTCACCCCACTGACAATCCCTAAAAATTCCCTGGTCGATCCGAGGGAATTCCTTCAACAGTGAAGCATTCAGAAAATACAACACGCCCTGGAAACACTGATTCTAAAGTCAAACTTTCAGTACAGCCAAACCCTGGTGCTGACCCAAGCAAAATATTTTAATCAAATTTATGCCAGAGGCTCAGAAACCATTACAATTTTCTGTACCAAACATACGCCATAGCTTTGATAACAAATTTATTACATAGACCTTAAAATGTTTGCAAAAAGCCACTCGTTCCAGGAAACTGACAACCCCGTCATGTCAACCTATATATTACGGAGATGTTAAATACGGGTTTGGTGCCTTATTGTCAAAACAGAGGCACTGGCAGAGACGCGTATTTTAGTTTCAAACACAGAGGCCTGTATTTAAAGTCACATTATGTTTTGAAATGAGAGTAAAGACACACTTTGCTGATAAATGAAACTACAAGGCTTGCTGCACCAGTGACTTTAAAACCAAAAGACACCCTTTCAAGGAATAATTCTTCTGAAAAAAGAAAACGATCATAACTTACATCATTTTTATAGTCTTACTGTATACATCAGAATGTTCATGCTGCTCTGTAACCATATCACACACAAAAAATGTCTAACCACCAAAACTGACCATTTCACAAGACATCACCAGTGTTTCTCAAAGTTCCTAAAACATTAGACTAACATCTCGAAAAACAACTGCATTTAAGAAACAAAGCTTTCTCAAAGTTAGACTTACTGCAGCCAAAACAGGACATGGGCACGCGCACACACACAGTCTCAGGCTAAATTGTGTAATACTCATGATTCACCTCTCTGACACACCTCTCACTCCTTTGTAATTTGTGTACCGTTTGATCTATCTTGGATAGTTGCACACAGCATGGGATGAGCAACCCATAACAATGTGTGGGTTTATCAAGTTTGAGTAATTCAACATGAAGCATCAGTTGTGTCACACCAACGGTGCAAAAAATACATACAAAGACAATAAAAACAAAGAAATATTAGCTAATCGTACTATGACAGCTCCACATTACTAAACGTGTTGATGATGATTTTGTGGTTTATCTTGGTTCATCTTTACGTCACTGAGCCCAGGAAACAAGAAAGAAAAAAGCAGGAAAATGTCCCTCCTATTGCTTATCATAGGAAACCACATTTTTAAAACATCTGTACAGTCAATGTGACGAGACAGTTAGGTACGACTCCTTTGAGACACTTTTCTCTGAAGGCATTACAGGAGTTTAAAGGATGACCAAAAGACAGTGCCCAAGAAATAAAGACGCACACACTTCAGCAGCCGAACTGCCTTTGGACTGAAGAAACACACCCAGCCTGAGTCTTAATCACTGCAATCATTCATATGCACTGTGAACCAATGAGTAATGCATGCTTAGAAAACACTTGCTAACTTGTCATTTAGCAAATGCTTATTATCTCAAGCAATTTACAGTAATGGCATGGGCAGTCTTTCTGAAATATCTTTGTGTCTTTAGTGCCTGGGAAAAGACTTTCAGTAATTCAGTCATTTCAGTTCACGCACAGCCCTTACATGGGAACTAGGGGTGGGACGGTTCAACTTTTTCACGGTTGGGTTTGTATCACGGTATTAGAGTCACGGTTTCGGTACGGTTCGGTATGTTTAGGGAAAAAGTATACTGTCAGTGTCAAATAAAAATAAAGAAAATAAGAATAATCTATTTAACTACAAGCAACAGCATAAATAAATACAATAGAGTAAAGATACAAATAAAATAAACTGATTTTCAGGGTTTTTTTTAGGCAGGTCTATAGCATTAGTTTTTATGTACAGAAATTGAATAACGTAATCAAATGTAAAACAGCATTGCATATTTGACTGTATAAATTAAAGATGAATCTTTATTAAAGTTACAAAAGCGATTCAATCAAGAGCAGTAAGTGATTTCTTTGTTGTTGCTGTTTGATTAATATTAAGAAAGTGCTGTCACTTTAAGAGAATGAACTGATCCAGTGCACTGATACTGTACGTTCAGCCGGCTATGTCTGCTATAGAATACTTAGCAAGACGGGCATTTTGACATAATTTGTGTGTGAATTTGTCCTTTCAAACACAATACCTCAGAGAGAGCTTAATATTTGCGCGCGTTCTGCGGCGCGGGTTTGCACGCTTCTGATGAGCGCGCGCACAAATCTTCTCACTGCGCGCGTGAGCTCGCATCCTCTGGCTCTTAAATGTTAAAACTGGCAAAGTTTACATGACTTTAGTTTAAACACAGATATCAACGCGTGCTGTTCAGGTCTCACATGTGCGCGCGCGCAATCAGCACCCGGGTGATGACGGAATGCTCATAATCCAGCATACGGCACTCGCATTGAACAAGAGTGAATGGTTTGTCCACTTTTTTTTTTTTTCCCATCACTGTTGTTGTAATGTACTGGGAAGCCAGAATTCGCATTCCATCAACAGAAGCATACATTAGCCGAACCCTGTTTTTTTTTTTACGTGTTACCATATTGCATATTGCAGATGCGTTGTCAGATTTAAGTTGAACCGCGGTCCTAGCGCGTGCCGAACCGTGTGTGGAGAACCGTACGGTTCGGTTTTTTTCCGCGAACCGTGCCACCCCTAATGGGAACAGACCTAGTACAACCCTAGTGAAGAGACACTGTGATATGAACAACTAACTTTATTTTCAAATTGAAATCACACTATTTCAATACAATTTAGAAGGGTTCCTTTTTTGGATTAAGATTTTCTGAGCAGTATGGTTTGAATTTACTCAGAAATTCCCCACTGAGTCACATACTGAATATAAAATAGAAACTTCATTTGGGAAAGTGATGTCACTCACAATGACGTCCTGATTAGACCCACATGTGTGCACACAGCATGCTTTAGTTCAGGGGGTCACAGAGAATCAAGGCTCAGCGTATCTATAAACCAGCTAGACTACAGCATGTTCATATAATTAGCTATCAGTACTGTATTTATGGAGATTTAAGGGAAGACACTAGCAGCTTAGGTCACTTTTCTTACCCAATGCAGAGAAATTTGCCAGGTTGTGAGGAAGAGGTCTAACCAAATAAAGTATTTTGGTGCTAATTTATTTATATATATATATATATATATATATATATATATATATATGTGTGTGTGTGTATGTATATATATATATAAAAAGTTTTACACATTTGGAAATAAACTGTGTTTTTGCAAATATATTTAGCCATTTTGAAATGATGTTACAACCATGGTGTTTCACCAAATGTCAAATAGAATCACATTCATTGGCTGCCACCTATATAGATATGCTAGTAGAACAGCAAAAATTACAAAATGGAACACACTTATTACCAGCAGAGACAACAGGAGAATCAGTACCTGTATAGCTGAAGCAGAAAAAGTCTGAAGCCAGAAGAAGGGGGAAAGATTTGACACCCAAGGTAATCCCTTTTTATTGAACACACAAGAGAATGAATTGTGTAGACCGCTCTAAAAGTATCATTGTAGTTTACATAAAACTCTGAGATGATCATGCTGATCATTGTCAATAAAAGGCAATGCAGCGTCTAACAAACTAATGTAGCCTTAATGTATCCTGAAGTACTTTTGGGGAGGGGCATCACAGTCTCTTCACACGTAAATCTTTATCTTCTTCCTTGAGGCAAAAAAGCCAAGCTAGATAAAGGCAACCCATTCCTTACCAAGACATTCCTAAAAATCAGCACATAAAAACCACATTTAATCTGTATGATCTGTAGTGTTGACTTATCTGTGAATTTAGCATATTTATGAACATATAAATACTCCACAGTTAATATCCTAATAAATAAATAAATAAATAAATCACAGTAGTTCTGCTTTGACTACAGATGAATGTACATCATTAGCACCTGCACAAAACAGATAAGAGTCGCCAGTTGGCCATGAGAATGAAACTCCAATAAGAATAATATTAATATTGGGACTGAATAAATACCAGTGCAATCTCAGTGTTCCGCACAGACATTCCCCAGTGCTCTCAACCAAGTCCTTTTAAGGCATGCTGGGAGAAATCCTGGAAATGGTCAAGAGGCCCATCTCTGCAGTTTTACAGACATAGTCATCTATTACTATAATAACTGAGTTTCGGTTTTCTCTCTCTTCTTTCTGCAAAAAAGGACACAAAGCAACTGAGACCTTTATTAGACTAAATTGTGAGTGCAAGTTAAAAGAGCGCCAAAGTCTCAAAGGAGGAAGGCCTTATGTAACGAAAATATGCAATGGGATGTGGGGTATGATGGTAAAAATGAACAGATGGAGATGGCTTTGTGGTAATAGTGATGGGTTTATGGGAAGGTTCAGGTCAAGTCCATTCTGAACTAATAAAGGCAAGGCACATGACTTGTTCTTCAGGTTCACACAGTCTCAAAATGTCACTCAATTGGTGCTCTTTCTTTTAAACAATTCTCGGTTTCTGAACAATGGTTCAATTTTTCAACATTATGGGATTGTGTGTAGACAATACACAGAGAAGCTAATTCCCAAGCACTAACAATTTATAAAGTAGAATTAATAATGCTATGACTGACAGAAGAAAATCCAATGCCATCATTGTACCAAAAAATAAATAAATAAAAGAAAATGAGTGTGTGTGTGTGTGTGTGTGTGTGTGTGTGAGAGAGAAAGAGAAAGAGAGAGAGAGAGAGAGAGAGAGAGAGAGAGAGAGAGAGAGATAGAGAGAGATAGAGAGAGAGAGAGAGAGAGAGAGAGAGAGAGAGAGAGAGAGAGAGAGAGAAAATTAGGAAACATGTTCAGGCTGATAACAACCCATCTTTAAATACGCAGAATACCTATACTTGAGGCCCAAGTTAAAGTACAATTATATTAACTCTTATTATGCATAACTAAAGAATGGGACAGAGTTGGGTAGTTTAACTCAATCTGGAGAGACTTTGTTCACACAGCTTACTAATTCATAACATTTTCAATGTTTATTAATCTGTGTGCACCAGTTACAACTGTAGTGCTATTTCCTGATTTTTATCATTTATCTTGATACTTAAGTTCCACAGAGTGGAAGATGATGGTACAGATTTATTTTTGCTGGAAGTAATCTAACTGGAAAACTGTTCATCAATCCCATTACAAAGTAAAGTTTTCAAGGCTTTTTCAAAAGGTCCCCAAGCTAACTAATTTTAGTCAAATTTTACAGGAGCAATTCATGTATCCTTGATCCATAAAACACATTAATGCATTGTAATACAAGCTTAATGGGGAAAAAAAAAATACAGATGGCAGACAGGGCCAAAGAAATTTCATTGTTAAATTTCTTTTGATGTCGAAAAGGCAGCATCCTAAATGTCATGCAATCTTATAGGTAGGGATGAGTACTGAGAGAACCGGTATTTTTTTTGGACCGGTACATAATTGGGTCAATACCGGACTACCGATAAGCTTCAGGACAAACGATACTGTTATCGATACATGTGTTGATTTATCTCCGTATACTTCAATGTTAATGATTAGAAGCTGCCGCTTGACAGTGAAACGTTCGAAAGTGTGGGCTCACGTTACAAAACTAAGCCACACCAGTGTCAGATGCAATATGCAGTAGTGTAATAGTGAACAAAGGAGGCAACACCAGTAATATAATGAAACATTTACTAACAAAACACGACATCTACCTCAAGCAATGCGCTATATTTACTACGTCTCCCGGCTCCAGCTCCAACTGCAACTCGCGAAACATATTCACATCAAATGTTGATTCAGCAGTAGAGTTACACTCACGAGACACCGTACTTATTCGCAATCACAAAAGTACATTATTGCGTGTGCTTTAAAGCCTTGCCGGTTTAACATTTCATTCGCGTGCTGTTCTGACATGCGCTTATTCAGAGCGCGTACGCCTGAAGCGTGCGTACACTAAAAGGCCGGTCAAACAGCACATGATTAGGGTAAACACTTCCATTTTTGAGATCAGATTATAAAAAGAAAAAATAATTTATTATTCTACTTGATTTCTTAACCAATTGATATGCTTGTTACTATACACCTCCTATAATTTCAACTCAATCAGATCATTGCACACTGAGAAATGGGTCTCCATGTGTTCACACTGTCTGGTGGCCATTTTGAAAGCGGTCTAAAAACTTTCACCAAAAGAGGAGCCCCTTAAATGAGCGTTTTTTAGATGTTTAAACCTTTATTTTGGGTAAGTTTCACTACTTATTGTAAAATTAAGAGATTAATGTTCAGACTTTTGCATATTATAACCTGGAACTTGGATGTGGGAAATAATTACTTTAGATTCAAAAGATAGTTTTAGCAACATAGCGCAGATGCTACAGAACACAGTAGCTGACTAGCTGTATAAGATTGTGTGCTAAGCTAACATATTACTTCACAGGCTTTACTGGCTTGTACTTTTACATCCATAATATTATAAATTGACAGTTTATTGCTGGTCTGTGGTTTTACAGTGCTGTAATTTTTAAAGATTTCATATTATTTTAAGGTGAGCTTAAAGGGTAAACTACTATGAAAATCACACAGCTTCAGTGTGACATCAATAAGAAAAAGAATAATTTCATATATATTGTTAATAATAGTTGTTCATATTAAAATATGTATGAACTTAATACATGACCTAGACTATTTATTTAGCATAAATCTTGTCATTTTAATAAATATTACATGAAATTTATAAAAAAAATGTTGCTGCTCCCATTAAGCTCAGTGTGCTCTCTTTAAGCTATTCCACATTGAACGAATGTAATTACTTCATAAACAGACTTTAAGTATTAACTGATGGCTAGTTAAGTTAATCGATTTTCTATGGATTCTGTCAACTCAAATCTGCAGACTGGCTATGATCTTTGGCAACTAGCATCAACTTCTCCAGACTGTAAATCTGTGGAAAATCAGGACAAAAATCGTGTAGTGTATTCCAGCCATAAGAGACTACAGATAAGTTGATATCCATTTAAAAAGAGGTTTCATAATGAGGCTAGTTTCTGTTTTCATCTCCATGAATGAAATATTTTATTGGTTTGTTTTATTTGATTTTTAAATGTGTTACTTAGCTGAATGTGGACTAGTCTAGATGTTGCAATGTGCTTAGATGACACTTCATTATGAATATGTGACCCTGGACCACAAAACCAGTCTTAAGTGTCAATTTTTTGAAAATGAGTTTTATACATTATCTGAAAGCTGAATAAATAATCTTTCCATTGATGTATGGTTTGTTAGGATAGCACAATATTTGGCTGAAATACAACTATTTAAAAATCTGGAATCTGAGGGTGCAAAAAAGTCAAAATACTGAGAAAATCGCCTTTAAAGTTGTCCAATTGATGTTCTTAGCAATGCATATTACTAAACTTCATTTTTGATTTGATATATTTACAGTAAGAAATTTACAAAATATCTTCATGGAACATGATCTTTACTTAATATCCTGATGATTTTTGGCATAAAAGAAAAATCGATAATTTTGACCCATACAATGTATTTTTGGCTATTGCTACAAATATACCCCAGCGACTTAAGACTGGTTTTGTGGTCCAGGGTCACATATATGGTTATTGTCTGATTGCGCTAATACTGTCAAAAACACAATGTTTACATATAAACACAGTTAGTTATGTCTAAAGTGAAAGTAAATTTTCATTTATGGGTGAACTATTCCTTTAATGTTATTAAAATAAAACAAAGAGAAAAATACCTCCCTGCTCCTGACTGAAGAACTTTAATACAGTTGCTGAAGTTCAGCAGTAATAAAATAACTTGAAATTTTCAACAACTTTTCACATCATATCTTTTTTGCACCAAATAGTATCGATAACAGTATCGATAAGTACCGGTATCGTTGAGCAGTATCGGTATTTGCTAAAATGTAAACGATACCCATCCATACTTATAGGTGAAGTATGCAGCACAGTCACCAGCCCACTAGGTTCAGAACAGTCCAATACGTTTTTTTTTTTTTTTTTTTAATTTACTACACTCAACAAAATGTCCTATGTTTAAAATTTCTGTCTTCTTCATATTACAGCTGTGACACTGAGGGTACAGTTAACCATCAAACTAAATTACGAGCAGGACTGTGTTTACACGGCCATCTCTTTGTCCAATCTTTCCTGTTCCTCTCACTGATCTTTTCCAGACCTCTCTTCTTCCCCTCTCTCCCTCGCTCACCCTTTCTTTCTTTTCCTCTCCTAAGGCCTCTTTTGGCTTAAACCTCTCCAAGTTTATTAAGCACAATATTTTTGTCAGAACATGACATCACCCTCAACCCTCTGGGCTCAGTTTCAGCTTTAATTCCACGAATGCGTTAGAGATATGATCATTCCTGTGGAATACCACTGCAGCCGTTCCAGGGCTGAAACACATCTACATGCTGAACTGAGATAGAAGTCTTTGGTCTTGAATACTCACTTGAGAGCGATAAGGCCATGACAAATCTAGTCTTTGCTAAGCTAGTGGAAGAACATATGTTAATTCACCAGAACAAACTGATATAAGAGTTTGAGCGAGTGTTCTAAGTGAATTGAAAAGGCATAACTCAATAAAAGAAACTTTTTTTGGCATCACAAACCAACCTTCAACATTAGTTGAAGAAAACACCAATTTTAAAATGTTAGTTTACACTCATGTTGTTCTAAACCTATTAAACTTTTTGTTCATTTTTGAAACACAAATGTGACCCTGGACCACAAAACCAGTCAAAGAATAAATTAGCTTTCCATTGATGTATCATTTGTTATTATGACAAGACATTATTTGGCCAAGATACAAATATTTGAAAATCTGAGGGTGCAAAAAATCAAAATACTGAGAAAATTGCCTTTAAAGTTGTCCAAATGAAGTTCTTAGCAATGCTTATTACTTAACTTAATTTTTGATTTGATATATTTACAGTAGGAAATTTACAAAATATCTTCATGGAACATGATCTTTACTTAATATTCTAATGATTTTTGGCATAAAAGAAAAATTGAACATTTTGACCCAAACTGTGTATTTTTGGCTATTGCTACTTATGACTGGTTTTGTGGTCCAGGATCACAAATGAAGATATTGAATGGAACCTGAGAGATGATCACTTTTTATGTTGAACTGATTTAATTTAGGTTTTTATTCGCCTATAAACAACTTAAGATAGAAATCTCTCAGGTTTCATTAAAAATATCTTAATTTGTGTTTTGAAGATGAAGAAAAGTCTTATGGGTTTGAAGCAACATGAGGGTAATGGAATTTTTATTTTTGGATGGAAATACAGTCTGTTCAATAGGTTACTGTTGTGTACCTGACTGTTGGTCATTCAGCCAACAGAACATTTAAGCGATGCCTTTCAAAAAAGTTTCCAATAAATAATATTCTGGAAAACATGGAAAAAGAAAATGAGATGTGACTTACAACCTTGAGACAGAACAGTGCATTGAATGGACTGTACATCACTCACATCATGGTTTTTTAATTGCATAAAATGAAATATAATGTCTACCTGACTAAGGCCTGTGGTGATCATGTTGCATAAACACCAACAATAAAACTTAGTGTTCTCTGCCAGGCAAAGAAGCATCTGCACAACACATGAAGCTCATTTCTGACTTTCATTTCTTCTCCTGAAAAAGTAAACCTTCCCTTTCCATGATCTCATATCCACTTTAATTCCATTTTAATGAAATATTATAACGATGTTTGGCAGACAATGCATCGAGATTACTGGGAGACTGTTGCCAATCTCAATCCTTGGCAAGAGTTGAGAACATCTCACAGACACATATAAAACGTAAAACGTGACATGCAGAGAGCAAAGACTAAACTGTCTATTTGCTTTGCTTTGAAGACATCAGTGTACAGCTTTTTGCCTCCAGTGTCCTGAAATGTGGAAATAATTTTAACGTTTCAGCAGAGCAAAAACAAACCCCGCAGAAGCTGATGTATGAATTTCCCCCCCGTTATGGTAAAGGCGTCCATTGGCTGTGGAATACAAAACCTGCTATTTGTTTCCTATGGACATAGACGAACAAGGATCACATCTCCTCTGGGGAGAGGGGAGGATACGAGGACAAGTCAAAAGGTTGTGTGACAAAGACTGGCTGCTCTGCAGAGGAAACAGACAAAAACAGGAGCGCATCCTCTGAGTCCTTCTTGTCCACTGAGGGATTCCTGTTCCACAGCAGCTGACAGCCTGGTTGTCACACGTCCCTCTGAATCAAGGATTCCATGGCCAAATACATCCTCCCAGACTTCCAAAAGGTGGAAAAATTAAGCATTAAGGCTTCAGTTACACTAAACTGCAGACTATTAATCTGTGCATTTTTGCTACATAACAAAAATCTTGAGAATATGCTAACACAAAAGTTTGAAAGTCTTCTGAAGAGACACAATCACTTTATATGATGAACAGATTTAATCACATATAAACAGTGATCAACACAGAGCACATCAAATATGATAAAGCTCAGTTGTGCTTGCATGATGCACAAGAACCTATGAGGTTTATTTTCCCATGTCACGCAATGAGTTTCAGCAAGAACCTGTGAGGTTTGTTCTTGTGCATCAAGCAAGTGTGGTTGAGCTGCCTACCATTGACCATATTTAATGTGCTCTATGTTAAAAAATAAATAAATAAAGTAAATAAATCTGTTCATTATATAGAGTGATTGTGTCTCTTCAGATGTCTTGGATTAAACTGCTTGATTCATTCTTGAGAGTACTACTACAACGTCTTTATTTATTTTGAGTATATATTTTATCATTTGTGTTTTAAAGATAAGGGTAAGTGATTACAGATTTTTTTTCTATTTTATTAACTATTCCTTTTAGAGGTCGACCGATATGGGTTTTTCTCTGGCCGATGCCGATGCCGATATTTAGAAATCAGGGCAGCCGATGGCCGATATATGATGCCGATTTTTTTTCAGTAATTTATCTAAATATTTAAAAAGGTTTGCTGCATGGTTAAAATATGCTATGCGTATAAAAAATTGTGGGGGTTTTTTTAGAGAGAGAGAGAGAGAGAGAGAGAGAGAGAGAGAGAGAAGTCGTGTATAAGTCGCATTTTATTATTTCATTCAGAAATAGGCCTAATGCTGACGCGAAATGTTTACAAACATTATAATAAACACTGTAAACATAGCTAGGCTATTTTAGTTCCCCTCACTCCACAACAAATTCTTTCAATTAACAGTATTTAGAAAAGAACAAGAATTAAAAATATAAGAAGCTAGCTATAAACAACAAGCCAAAACGAATTCATTTACGCTAAAACGAAACTGAAACCAACGTTGGGTCTCTCATTCGACACAAAATCAAATATTCCGTATTCCGTTTCCGTATTCGCGATGTATTTGAATCCCAAAATATTATTTATGTACTTCACAGAATTACTGAATTTCACAGGAAAGATTTGTTTATTTTTTATAAATAAAGAACTGTATTTCTTTAGCCAGTTATTAAAGTATTACATGTTACATGGGCTGATTTATTCATTTGTAAGTATTTGGGATTTTAAGAACAGAAAATGTGCTGAATGTTTCATTTCATCCAAGTGAAATTAGTAAGCAGTTAGACTTAATGCGGAGCCAGGCGCGAGTTGACACAGGTTGCGCGCATGCGTCAGGCCTCGTCCATATTGCCAGATGCGCTCGTGAGAGACTTGCGGAGCAGAACCGGGTGCGAGACCGTGAGTATAAAAGAGCATTACGAGACAGGCTGCATGTGTGCGGCTCGTCCATGAGACGCGGGAGACACGCAGCGTGCGGCAGAGCGGAGCGAGTATGAGAAGCATTCAGAGACACGGGCTGTGTGTGCGGTCTTCTGAAATAGCGAACATGCATTATAAACTTATAACTGATAAGGCAGTCATGCATATCCTCTGGAACAGAGTAATATCGCGTCCACATCGCAGGCTTTGCGATTAGCAAATCACAACGTCTCAAATCGCGATTGCGATTCGATTTCGATTAATTGCACAGCCCTACCAGGTAGTTCTCTCTTCAAAAAGTTAGCAGGCAGAGGGGGACATCACAGGGTTATCCATTGTGCCAGTAGAATGGCAATCTGCTTGCCGCAAGAGGCAGCGTCACGTGTTGCTTGCAGACGCGCCTCTGTATTAATCGGCCTAATTTGCAGCACAATCGGCCGATGCCGATTAATTAAAAAATGCCAAAAATCGGCCGATTAATCGGCCGGCCGATCAATCGGTCGACCTCTAATTCCTTTATAAACAAGCTCTGCTTCTTTTGCTGCCAATCAGTATTGCACTAAAGAAGAAACTAAGATTAAAAGCTTAGTGGTCATTATCAATGCCATTTATCAAACAAGTATGAATTTCAGCAAACAAAAGACAACAAATGATTTGGTTGATTTCAAAACCACAAGAAAAACAAGCACAGGCGGAAGAACTGGACTCTTTCATGGTTATTTGCCTCGGGGACACAGCCAATTCTGCACAAGATGACACTTGAAAGTCACTTGAAAGAATGATAGGCTCCTGCCTATTGTGAAATTCTTTATGAAAGGGCATTAGCTTCTTTTAAGTTTAATGTTTTAATGCCCATCAGTGTCCCAGTTTTTGCATTTTTGCTGTAAACTGTTCCTAGGTCATTGCACAGTCAAGTGAGCAGTAACCACTGGGGCAAAGCCAATCACTACAACATTAAGGAATGCTCTGCCTGCTTTAGAAAGTCAAATGTCAGTGAATAGTCAATAGAAGCATGCATGCATGCCAAGCAAAACTCTGCTAACATGGTGACCAACTGTGTGTGTTATATTCTGTTTTGCCAAAATTCTTGTCATGTTATTTTGTTGCCAACAAACATAAGAAAACAATCAAATGTCATTTGTTACTAAGGCCAATAAGGTGACCAACACTAATACTGAAATGCTTAATTCCGTAGTATGTAATAACTCTGAAATATGGCCATAGCAGTTGTCTGTATGAAAGATGCACGCTCCACTGCTAATAACACAGTTGTGTTGAGATCATTCAGGTCATCTAAGTGGAAGTGTGTCTAATTTCCAGTGCTCACTGGAGTGGCCAACCAAAGGTGTTAACTAAATGTGCTTTCACACAAGAGGTGTTTCTATACTCTGTCATATTTATGATGAAATAATGTTTTGTTTTTTTTCTTTTAATATAAGTATTCATTTGATATCCTTTCATACTGATTTATTGCAGTTAATTTGTTACACAAGTAGTCATGGTGCTATTCATGGATGATATAAAACCAGTGGGTTTCAAAATTACATACATACATAAATATTTCTGCCAGCATTATATGTCACTAAAGGGTGGACTCTGAAGAGGACATTGAGTCATTTGGGATAGGGCCTAAAGCTTCAATTGTTTCCACTTACTAGTGACCCTAACAGTGTAGTTCAGATTTTAAAAATGAAACCATGAATAGAGATTTTCAGTGCTCAAACTGGCTTCTATACTTACAAATTACTGGTTCTTACAGTACTGACATATACGGATCAGACATATACACCTCCATTCAAACTCCAAATATTTGATTGTACTCCAAATACTCCGTTCCATTATCCATCTTCAAAAGGTGGCTTCTTTGACAAGTCAAAAAATTGATTCATTTATTTATTTATTCTATATATTTATTTTTTTGTTAAACAACAATTCCATGATTTCTTTTTTCCCCAATTGTTTATTTGTTATGCTTTCCTTTAAAAGTACATTAAGATATTACATAGAATACATTTCTTTATAAATTGGATTAAAAAAAATAAAAAATAAAACTTTAGGCTAAGTAGACACTTTTGACAATCACATATCAAACTATTAGTATTAATAATAATAATAATAATAATAATAATAATAATAAATGCAGCTTTACCTGCAAAAATTATCATGGACACAAATATTGCAAAATGGCAAGAGGAAGTCATTTATCTGTCTGTAATATAAAGTGTGCATTTCAAACTGATTGAACAGACTGACTGAATTCAAAACTAGGTACACAATTACCAATACTTTAAGCACTATATAAACACTAACTGAACACAATACCTGCTGCATGACAACACTAGAAAACATTATGTGAAAAAAAAAAGTGGACACAAAGGATAAAGTTTTTGCTTGTTTTTCTTATTCCTGCAGGAAACCCATGAGTAAACTAAATCAACCTAGGGGCCCGTCAATGGTCAGTTCACCAATTATGTATGTTATCATTGGTTATTGCTTTATGTTTCCTATGTTTTAAGCCAAGTAAAACTAAGCTAACCAAGTCGTGATTATTACGTGGGCAGCAGTTGTGTGAGCTGTTCCATGAGCCTGCTGTCCTGCGCATCTTAATTTAGCCATATTTAGCATTATCGAGAAGCTGTGACACTATTAGTGCATCACCCAAGACTGAAAAAAGAAAAAGGAACCAACCACAAAAGCTAAAAGAAACATTTAGCCAAAATTTCCATTTTTATTTGCACAAAAATGTCCTATCAGAACAAACACTCACATTAAAGATAACTCTACCCAGACAGTGCAGATCCCAATAATTCAAACATACTCAAAAAAGGTCTGAACATCCAAGCGCAATACGCAAGCTTTATTTTTAGCCAATTTGTTCTGCCCTGTCCTAAATGCTAGGAAAAAGGCAGATTATAATAAAAGTATAAAGGGAAGGGACATGAAATGTTTACAATAAAACTTTACACGTGAAGGTGAAAGGGTGGGTCACATGACAGAGGTGATAAGCCACAAATGAAGATGCATAACTGCAAGTGTCGTAACTGAGAAAACTGTGGTCTTTCAAAATAACTTACACAAGTGCTGCACAAATCTATAACGTAAACAGACCAAAAAGCAGACTTGTAGGACACCTGGCGATTTGCACACAGATCATGTACAGTAAATCATAACCCCAGAACTGGATGAGGTCAGCAAATGTTATGCCACGCAAGCTCATTTTCTCTGCGCTACACTAAATGAACCAACCATGTTACGCTCGAGACCAGCAAAACTACTCCAGCAAGCTCTCGGGTAAAAGTGTAAATAGGAATGACACAGTGACCTTGACAAAAATACAAGACCTGTTTGACCGACTTGAGTTGCTGATATTAACGTTATCTGACCTTTGCATAGTTTGGATCCCATGTTGACTGAATGGCAAGCTTTATTTTCATTTGAAGCACAAGTATTTACACATCCAGTTTAAAAGCAGAGATAAAATGACATGGCACTTACGTTTTGTGGCATTGATGAGATTCTTTCCATCTTTATACAGCTCTTTGATAAACCTGCCGGTTTTGTCCAGCTCTGCTTCATGAGCTTTGATTTTCTCTCTGAAAGCAGGACTGTCCAGGTAACTCTCACTGAACTCCAACGGGTGTAAACCCATTTTTACTGGACTCAGCTAGTTTACAGACTAGCTAGCGTTTAAATCCCGTTAGAAAGCGACCAGCGAATGAATAAAAACTGGTCGAATAACGAAATAATATTAAAAAGGGAACGCAAAGCTGTACTCAAAAGCCTTTACTAACGCGTCCTGGTATATTTAAGGAAGACCAAACGCGTCGGGAGTTCTCTTGGGAATAAAACTCTTTCCAAGTCGCACAAGTAAACTTGGCCCTGGGTAACGTTATGTTAAGTATGTTCCAGGTTTAAACTCTCGCAAGATATGATAAAACAGCCCTTCGCTACACGGATATCTATTGAAAAAAAGGTAATAATGTCCAGTCAGGGTTTTGGTCCGCGAATGACAGTCGACTCACGCGAGTCTCCTCCCGCGTGCAGGACTCCGCTTTTTAGCTCTTCACGTCATCACGCCTGGCTCTCGGGAAACCCGGGATATTTGAGGGAATAACCGGCCGCGGGAGTGTTGTGATGGAAATTTACGTCTTTTTCCATCTGAATAAATCCTTCGGCATAAGTATCGATTTTTTGTGTCTCGATAAACTCCGTAAATGTGATAATACTCAGGGGTTTGTCAGTAGTGTGTTTAAATCTAATGTGGAACTCTAAAGAGCGGATGTTGTTTCCGTCCGCCTGATTCTGCAGAGCGGACCTGCAGGACCGGAGCAGAGCTGCTCTGAAGTAGCTCATAAATATAGAGATAAAACTACATGAAAAATGTTTAAATCGCAGTTTGTGGTTTAATGACAGCGGCAGGCTGGAGTCTTCAGGGAAATTGATAAAAAATACAGTCCAGCGAACTCAACTAGCAAACCTGAGAAGGTAAAGAACCATAAATCCAAAAACCAAATGATGCTGAAATTGTTAAATTGAATAATAAATTATGCATATTAAATAGCAGCATATAATTATTCTGGTTTCTTATTTCTGTCGAGTAAAACTATGTAATGTTCAGATATGTTATTATGATATATGGAAATTTATCTTATTACCACATCACGTTTGTTATATGTACTGCACGTAAATTTTAACTAACAGCTTTGGTGGATTAAATATTACTTATTAATGCTTTATAATTAGGCATTTTATACTTGATTATCATTACATGAATAAATATAGCTACTAGCTCCAAACATCCAGTATACTTAAATCAGCTGAAATAAATTGAAACGTGTTACATTTCACACTAAATCATTTGTATGCGTATATCTGACAATGATGGAAATATATTCTATTTTTTTTCCAGAAGCATTCCTTGTCTGTCGTTCAATTTATTCAATTTTAGGTAATGATCCAGTATATGATCAGTTCTGTCATTCACAGAAAACATGCCTAATGCCACTACAAGACCAAAGAGGACGAGGCGTCATAGACGAGCTCAGAGAGAAGATGCTGTGAGAAATGAGCTGGTGTCAAGATCACTGGAAAGCGCTCAGCAGTGTCTGTTCAGTCAGGACTACGGCACTGCTTTTGTTCACTACCTGTTGGCTTTAAACCTTGCTCCCACTCTAAAAGACTTTGCAAATGTAAGCTTGTTTTTTTTTTTCCCCTCTCAATGCTTCCTTGATGTTTTAGTCTGTCTGCCTGATCAGTCTGTTTACTGTAATAGTGTGTGGTGGTGAAATGATGTATCTAAAGTTGAAAAAGCTTCAGAACCTTATTGCAAGGCCGGTAAATGTGTGTTTTTGTATTTGCAGGAATCCTTTAGATTTACTCTGTTTAAATGGGCTGAAGAGCTGGACTCTCTTGGACGTATCCAGGACCTCTTTAATTGCTATGAACAAGCTATGGAGTTGTTTCCAGTGGATGAGGTTATAGTGAACAGCATGGGAGAGCATCTCTTCAGGTTTTTATTTGTTTATTATTATTGTTGTTAATAATTATATTATTATAGTAGTTTAGTATTTGTAAAGTACCAAGGTTTTTTTAGGAGTCTTTAGTGAATAGGCAAAAATAACAATATAATGTCTTTAATGAAAAAAAACAACAACACATACTGACCCCAAATTTTGTTCAAACTGTGTTGCTCATTTACAAACATAACTCTGAGTCAACTGTTAGGCTTTTTTTTTTTTGTTCCAGAATGGGGTTTCGGGATGAAGCTGCTGGGCATTTTTACAAAGCCCTTAAACTCCGACCAGACTTCCCAGAGGCAAAGGAAAACTTTTACCGTGTTGCCAACTGGTTGGTGGAACGCTGGCACTTCTTAATGCTCAATGACCATGGGCGGAACCACAAGTACCAGCTGGCTATTAAGAAAGCTGTTGAGGGAGGATGTAGGTCTGTTCTGGATATTGGAACTGGCACAGGCATCCTCGGGTGAGATTTTTCAGAAACCTGTTACATAACATTGTTATTTAATAAATGTCTGCTTCGACTGATATACAGTTGAGTTTGCGTTAATGCTTTTTGTTTGGCATGTTAGTATGTGTGCAAAGATGGCAGGTGCTGCTGAGGTCTATGCCTGTGAGCTGTCAAAGACAATGTATGAGCTGGCATGCGAGGTGCTCTCAGCCAATGGGATGGCAGATAGCATCAAGATTGTTCACCTGAAGTCTCTAGATATGAGCATTCCAAAAGACATTCCAAAGAGGTAAATATTTCTTTATATAGTAACCAGATTCAAATTGACATAGTTTTTTTTTTTTTTTTTCAAGGATAAATCTTATGATATAATATGAAATAATTTACACTACCATTTAAAGTTTGGGACGCCAGTAAGATTTTTTTAATGTCTCATCAAGATTGCATTTGTTTGATCAAAATATACAGTAAAAACAGTGATATTGTGAAATATTATTAGAAATTCAAAGTTACTGTTTTCTATTTTAATAAATGTTAAAATGTAATTTATTACAGTGATGGTAAAGCTGGGTTTTCAGCAGCCATTACTTCAGTCTTCACGATCGTCACATGATCCCTCAAAAATTATTCCAATATGCTGATTTGCTGAGCATTAAGAAACATTTCTTACTATTATCAGTGTTGAAACCAGTTGTGTTTCTTATCACTTTTGTAGAAACTGTGTTACATTTTTTTTATTCTTTCATCAATAGAAAGAACAACAATAATATATATTTTCCCCCAATTGAATTTGTCTTTGTTAAATAAAAGTATTAATTTCTTTCTTTTTTCAGTCACACTGACCCAAACCTTAAAATATCATATTATTTGTAAAAAAAAAATATTGACTTCAAAAATATCTTAAGTGAGTTTAAATTGCAGATGTTTTCCTGAATTTGTGTTGATTTATGTTCCATTCTTCAGAGTGTCACTGGTTGTAACAGAGACGGTAGATGCAGGGCTGTTTGGTGAGGGCATCATTGAGACGCTGATCCATGCATGGAAGCACCTACTTTTACCTCCACCTGTAAGTCACTTTCTGAATGATTTCAGTATGTGTATGCATTGAGTGCTCTGATCAGCAAACCTACAGTGAGGTCACGTGATGCCACAAATTCAACTCTGATTATAGTGTAATCCTTTTATACAAATGGTTTTATCCTGATCCGATGTTTATCCGGCCGTGGTCAGTGACTAAGAGATTTTTGCCTCTGAAAATGTCAAGTTGTCTTGCACCAACGTTAATAGCATGCTTGGCAAAAGATTACATACTTTGCCATACTACAACCAGATCCTTTTTCTAAATCCTTACTTAAAATATTCTAAGCTTTTTCCCATATCAGTGTCAGAGAGTAGCCTCAAGTTATATACATTTTTGGACAACGGGGACGCCTAGTGGCTGAGATACATATAAATGTTGGTGAATGAGTCCTAAAGTCATTTTTAGAAAATATGTTAACAGCAGTAGATGGCTAGAAAGTATACAGTTGTATAAAGCTGCTATAAATTAATATATTTCAGTCCGTTCTAACTAATGCTTCCAAGTCTTTCACAAAAATTGATTATTAAATCATTTCAACAGAACACTCAACAACCGTTGTCCAGTCCCTCACAAACGGGCCGGGTAATACCTGCTGGTGCAACTGTGTTTGGAGTTGCTGTTCAGTGCCGTGAGATCCGTAGACATCACAGGTGAGAGACCAAAGCTGCTTATGTGTGAGTGACACATTGATAAAGATTGCATTACACTTCTCTTTAAAGAGTTAACAAGCAGGCTCTGGAGTATGATCTTAGAAAGATTAGAGTGAACATTTAGTGATTGAATTACTAATCAACCTTCTGCAGGCTGTGT
This sequence comes from Tor tambroides, assembly GCA_021397915.2. Classification (NCBI taxonomy): domain Eukaryota; kingdom Metazoa; phylum Chordata; class Actinopteri; order Cypriniformes; family Cyprinidae; genus Tor; species Tor tambroides. The sequence goes on along the minus strand of JAFVLL020033980.1, from coordinate 23,735 downwards.
GCGTCTTCAGTTGGAGGCTTGGATCTGTCTGCAGTAGGACAGATCTATAGTCCTGTTAGCTGTCTGGCTGATACTGAGGACAGCACTGAGCCCTACACCACTGAAAGACTGAGCCGCCTGCGTGGAGGATACATTCAGCTCACACAACCTTTCACAGCTCTGGACATAGACTTCAACAATGTGCAGGTATAGAACTCAGTATAATATAGAGTTGAGTGTTGAAATAAGTGTGTCTGTCTTTTGATAATGCAACAAGTCAATTGATCAAAATTTAGGGGCAGTCGTGGCCTAATGGTTAGAGAGTCGGGCTTGTAACTTGAAGGTCGCTGGTTCGATTCTTGCACCGGCAGGAATTGAAGGTGGGGATTGTGAATGAACAGCGCTCTCACCACCTTCGATACCATGACTGAGGTGCCCTTGAGCAAGGCACCGAACCCCTAATTGCTCCCCGGGCGCTGGAGCAATGGCTGCCCACTGCTCCGGGTGTGTGTGTGTGTGCGCGCATTTGTTCACTGCTGTGTGTGTGCACTTGGATGGGTTAAACGCAGAGCACCAATTTTGAGTATGGGTCACCATACCTGACAATACATCACATTAAAAAAAAAAAAAATTAAAAAAGCGACAGTAAAGACGTTTATAATGTTAAAAAAAGATTGCTGTTATTTTGAACTTTCTGTTCATCCTGAAACAAAAAATGTTGTCTGTCTGTTGTCAACATTGATAACTATGTGTTTTGAGCACCAAATCAGCATATTAAAATGCTTTCTAAAGCATCATGCAACTCTGAAAAAAGACTGGAGTAATGGCTGCTGAAAATTCAACTTTGTCATCACAGGAATAACTTACATTTTAAAATATGTTAAAATGGAAAACAGTCGTTTTAAATTGTAATAATATATCACAATATTACTTATTTTACTACATTTTTGATCCTGTAAATTCACACTGGGTAAGTGTAAGAGACACAAACATTTAAAAATCTGACCCCCATCTTTGGATTGTGTATAGTCTAATAGAGACATACAGGGAACATGGGGCAGATGGGAGAGAAACAACACAACTGAAATACCTAAAGTGGCTTGGTTGCAGTAAGTGGTATTAAGCATTCTTTGTGTTGCAGGAGCTGGAGGGTCTTTGCTCCAGAGAGGTGATGCAGCTGCGACTGCGTGTGACTCAGGAGGGTGTTCTTGATGCTCTGGCAGTATGGTTTCAGCTACACCTCGACCAGGACAACCTCCTCTCCACTGGCCCACAGGAAGACACATGCTGGGAGCAGGCCATCTATCCAATACAGAGTCCATTCAGTAAGAGCTACTGTATTAATGTAAAAACATAGAGAATAAGAACTATAAAGATGACCATGACTCTAGAACAGTGGTTCTCAAATGAGGGCCTCAGAAAATTTCCAAGATCACTTGAAGTAGGCATGAAATGGGATTGTGGTCTTTTCTTATTTATTGTGACATATAACCGAGTTAAATTACTTTTTGAATGAGAAAAAATGTAGTGTGGGACCTGATTTGTCCATCAGAGCATGTGTTGTTGTCGTAAGGAGGGGAAGATGTTTTTGATTAAAGATTATGAGGGCACGTGAATTTTAAAAATGCTTTAAAGAAACAATATGTGCACAGAGATAAATATTATATTCATTAATCATATCCAGTATCAACTGAACGTTGATGTTTCAATGTTGTTTCAATGATGTTTCGTTGAACGTTTCAACGTAATGAAAATTAATTAGTTAAACTTTGAACTCTGAGGAATGTTGAACATTCAGCTCTTAAAACATCTGGAATACAAAAAATGAATTATTTAAATTTTAATTATACTTATATATTTTATACTGACACTCCAAATTTATATATGGGGCTTCTAAATATTGTTGTGGACAATGGGGAGACTTGGAATAAAAAAAGTTGGGAACTACTGCTCTAGAACTAGAATTTCTTGATGCATTAATATCAGAAGCCATCTCTTAGGTTTTGACCACTAAATCAGCTGGGTTTAGCTGGTTTTTCAATTTGTCTTTTTTTTTTTTTGCTAAATCAGTGCGTTTTAGCTGGTTTTTAGCTGTTTTTGTTAAATGAACTGGTTTTAGCTGTTTTTTTATTTGTTTGTTTTGTTTTTTGCTAATCAGCTGGTTTTAGATGGTTTTTAGCTGTTTTTTTTTATACAGTCAGCTGGATTTAGCTATTTTTATTATTAAATCAGCTGATTTTGCTTTTAAGCTGGATTTTTTCATTCATGCATGCTAATCATGCATCCTAAAAACTTGCTAGCAACATGCTAACAATATGCTAGTCATGTTAGCATCATGCTACGCATGCTAAAACATGCTAGCAACATTGTAATCATGTTAGAAAAATGCTGAGAACATGTTAATCATGTTAGAAACATGTTAGCAAAATGCTAACAACATGCTAATCGCGCATGCATGTGTGCGTGTGTGTATTGAATATGCATCATTTGAGGTTGTGTGAAGACGATTAAGGTTAAGCTACAGCCAGTTTAATAGTAATAATTAATTGACTTTAACTCATGTCATCCCTCAGACACAGTGAAATGTGGCGATGAAGTACTGGTGGAAGTTTCCTGTAAGGACTCTTATCTCAGGCTATGCTGCGCTGCTATCATAAGAGATGGACACACATTCCATATGGACAATGTAACTCCCAAGATCCTCACTGCAAACCCTGAGGCTGAGCTGTGCAGTGCTCTGGCTGGCCTTCAAACCAACCAGGAGAAACCATCTTGCGCATTTATGCTGGAGTCGGCAGAGATCGCTCTCCTCAATAACACAGCGTATCATAACAGCTTCCAGAGGGCCATGAGCAAACATTTGGTTTCCCTTAAGTCAACTAGGAGGTCACAACAGTCAGACACAGAACTCGATCCGATCTACGTGCTCGATGTCTCCGAGGGCTTTTCTGTGCTCTCCTTGATGGCTGCCCAGTTAGGCTTCGATTCAAGTGAAGACAAACCAATCAGCCCTGTATTGGTTCAAGCCTACAGTTCAGTGGAGAAAGAGCATCACCAGACTATGCTGAGACTGCTGGCCAAAGGAAACGGTGTGCTCGAAAGCGCACTGGAGTTCTGGTTAAGTCACGTGGAGGATGATTCTGCGGTTCTCCAACGGCCAGCAACCGAGAAGCTCTGGAGCGCCATCATACTTGACTGCATAGAGATCTGTGGCCTTATTAGACAGAAACTGTTGGAGAAAGCAACGTTAGCTAGGTAAGAGTTTAAATCAGGGCTCACCAAACTTGTTCCTGGAGGGCCGGTGTCCTGCAGAGTTTAGCTCCAACCCTAATCAAACACACCTGAACCAGCTAATCAAGGTCTTGCTTGGTATACTTGAAACTTCAAGGCAGGTGTGTTGAGGCAAGTTGGAGCTAAACTCTGCAGGACACTGGCCCTCCAGGACAGAGTGTGGTGACCCCTGGTTTAAATCATAGTATAGTTAGTTCTTTTTTTGGGGGGGGGTGTAAACAGTAGTTTTTGTTGTGAACATTTCAGGTGTTTGTTGGAGGACGGTGGGCAGATTTTTCCAGAGCGCATTGTGATCCACGGGATGCTTGTTGAGTCTGACACGCTGCTTCGGGAAAGCGCTGTTCAGGGAACAGAGCCGACTCTCGGGTTCAACATTGCACCATTCATCAATCAATTCACAGTATGTTTGGCTCTGTCAATACTATGCTTACTCTTTATCTCTTGTCCTTGTGTGTAAGGTCCCATATTTGCTCAGGATCGTTCTCTGGTATCTTGAGGTTCAACGTAGTATAGGCTTTGTTAACACTGCACCTAAATCTAATTTACAAACCAAATCTATATATCTACGTTGGTTGCCATAATAATTTGCTTTATTTAAAAAGTGAAAGTTTTGAAGTGCACGAAATTCTTTTTTTTTTTTTCTTTTTTTTTTTTTCACATTCACATGTGCTTTGTCCCAAAACTGCTCACTTGTTCACTGCTTCACAATTTACTACATTCAAATACCACAAAGTTCATTATATGTGGAAATAGCAAGAAAAAAAAAAAGTGAATTTACAAAAAGCTGTAGACAAGACCACAAACTGTGTATGATCCATTCTGACCTTTCAGACTGAAATACATTTTTAAAAATCATATTTTAATCCTGTTTCAAACCATACAAATTGTAAAATATTTGATTTATAGTACAATACCATTCAAAAAATTTTTTATAAATAACATTATATAAAAAAAACGAATGTAAAAAAATAAAATATGTAAATACATTTTAAATGACATAAATAAAAATCAATTTAATTAACTAAGAATACATTTAATTGTTCAAAAGTGACAGTGAAGTCTTGTATACATCACAGTTTTCACCAAAATACTAAGCAGCACAACTGTTATCAACGTTGATAATAATAATAATTGTTTGCTGAGCAGCTAATCAGTATGTTAGAGTGACTTCTGAAAGATTGTGTGACAAAGAAGACTGGAGTAATGATGCTGAATATTCAGCTTTGCCACCACAGGAATAAATTACATTTTAAAATATATTAAAATAGAAAACAGTTATTTTAAATTGAAATAATATTTCACAATATTGCTGTTTTCACTATTTTTGATCATATATACTTTTCAGTGTGTCTGGTCTAAACAAAACTCTACTCTTCTGTAATCAGAGTGGCTTTTTAGCCTTTTTGTGTAAACATGATTGTTTGGCTTTTAGTTTGTTTTTACAAGACTCAACTTTGAACTGAGAACTTGAGTGCACATTGTGGTTCAAATTCCAAAATGGGTTGCTTGTTGCTTTTTAGGACCTGAATCTGTGTATGTTCCATTCACCACCTTGGGGCTCAAAATGGCCAGAAACAGCTCTGCTATGTGGTTAATTATAGATGCTTTATACAGTATTGTCAAATGCCACACATCCTAACAGAAAGAGTTGGAGAGATACCATGAATTATCAGCTTATCAAAGATCAGATTTTCCATTTCATGCACTGAGAGAAAAATAATGCATAAAAAATATCTTCTGTGGTTTCTGCAAATTACAGAATTAAAGTGTTTAAAGAATAAAATGTCTAGAATAAAATAAAATTGTAACTGTATCGTAACAACTGTAATGTTTTTTCTTCTCTTAGGTACCTGTTCATGTGTTTTTGGACCTGTCTACACTTGAATGTACATATCTTAGTGAACCAGTAGAACTCTTCGCACTGGACCTCATGAACAGCATTGCCAATTACACTGACAAAGAAGTCAAAGTGAGTTTTGGGTCTTTGGGCCCCTCTCTCTCTCTCTCTCTCTCTCTCTCTCTCTCTCTCAGTGTTGTTATTGTTTAAATAGTTTTTGTTAATTGACCGTTCGCAAAGAGCTTGATTGACAGGCGATCTGACCAATCAGAACGCGGATATTATGTGCCGCCACTGCTATCCGCCATCTTGCCCGACAGGTACGGCTGGTCTCCATAGAAATCCATGTTAAAACGGGGTAAAAAAGATCGACTGAACTGAAACTTTTTCAGTATAACTAAAAATAAAAATGTGCAGAGGGTTAAGCTGTGCTGTTGTTGTTTGCCACAGTAACGGTAATAAGCGAAGGTATTCCTTTAATAATAATAATTCATTACATTTATATAGCGCTTTTCAAGGCACTCAAAGCGCTTTACATACAGGGCGAGGGCGGGGGCGGGGGATCTCCTCAACCACCACCACTTTAAAGTACTTGTTTTGCGTACCAGAAAACTAGTCACGTCTGGCGCTGTATACATGGTTTGCAGCGCTTAAGTTAAATACTGAGTGTTAAATAATAAAATGTTAAAACGTGTGCTCTTATCATTCTGTGGACAAAATCCCGTGAACTTCGTACCGATCGGGAGCTATATAATATATTATGCACATGTGCGCTCATCTGTTTTCAATGCAGCTAACCTGGAGTCGCTTCATGTCATCTTCCCACACATTAAACTATGACAGGTCCCTAAGCTACTGCAAAAATGATCTTGATACCTCTAAAGTGATAAAATTACGGCGCCATGTGCTTTTTAAAACCATTTTTATAGGTTTCACGTTATATTGTTGGCTCAGAAAATATGTAAATGCGCATGCCCGGTAGCCGCAGCTGTATCCCTTCTAGCATTAACTTCAGTGGATTATAAACTTGAAAAATGGTGTGTTCCGCGGTTGAAATAAAACACTTTCTGATGTTTATTCATGTTCATTTCGTGTTTTAAGTAAATATGAAAAGACGATCGGTCCATATGTTTGAACTGAGGCTATACAGTGATCTGTCACGACACATTGAAGAGCCACAAAACGGTATTTATTGTCTGAATTTCTTTAAAAGCAATACAATTTAAAAACGAGTCCTGAGACAGCATTTCATATCAGAAACCTTCTCTATTTCTCTGTCAGTATATTGTCAGTTTCCTCTTTGCTCTGCGATGTATTTTTCACTGCGTGAGAACATAATTTGTAGTGTGAGAGCGGCAGTGTTTGTCGGTCATAGCAACAGTAACTAAGGGTGGGCGGGTTTTGCGAACGGTCAACTGAAATAAAGCTTTACACATAGCTGGGTAGATTACTTACAAATTGTTATCCATTACATTACACATTTTGTATAATATTAGATGGAAAAACAAAAAATAGAATTGTTGTCTTACTAAAGGTTAAATTACTAAAGTGGTTAAAACTGAAATAAAAATAAACTAAGCCAAAGTCTCTTTATTCTATTGTCTAAGCAAAGTAAAGTTTAACAACTTAAAATGAAAACTGAAAATTCTAAAAACTAAAAAAATATACAAACATTAAAAAACTAACAATTTTAAACTTTTGTTTAATTTTAAATCGTTTTAAGTCATTTTAAAGCCCACTAGTAGCCCCATGACTGTCTATTAAATTGCCTTTTATTTTGTGCGTTTGGCAGGTGCGGGTCAACACCTCAGGCAAGTTGACTGCCATTCCCTTCTGGTACCAGATCCATCTGGACTCTGAGCAGAGCGTCAGCACCTTCAGTGAGGACTCTCACTGGAAGCAGGCGGCGGTGGTCCTCCAGCAGCCCCTGACGGTCAACAGAGGAGAATGGGTCAAGCTCAGCATCCAACTCCATAAGAGCAGCATCTCTATTACAGCTGTTAAAGAAGAAGGGCTGGGGGCTGATGATGTTATCAGGGAGGCGGAGCCTGTGACCAGTGACTCATGATGTGGGAGGGGTCTCCTGTATTGATATAACACACTCCAGAATCAGTGAATTGCTGCTAATGGGCAATTATTTAATTGCTTGGTAAACAGTTATTATTTTTAAGAACAAGCACACATTTTACATTAAAATAATTTCACCATGACTGTGTGGCTTGGTGCTTCTTATAAAGGAACAGTTTGCCCAAAAATGGAAACGTGCTGAAAATTAACTTGAGTCGAGCTTTATTGTCATTCCGCTACATGTGTGGACATACAGTGGAACGAAATGTCGTGTCTCGCAGGACCACGGTGCTACATAAGCATAAATATAAACACACAACACTAGATGTAAGAACAGTTTTTAGACCTACATAGCTAACTTGCTGAATTGGTAATCTGACTATACATATACTATAAACAGTTGACTATACATACACATAACCTAAGACAGACTATACAAGTACTTACATAATAACTGTACATGATATTGTGCAATAGAGGTATTTAAGGTTAAGAAGAAAGTAGTGCAATATGATTTGTTGTGCATTCACAAGTAAACATTTGTGTTATCTTAAGTCCTTGTAACATGGAGTGTTTATAAGAAAGTGTCTGGTGCATATAGAGAGGAAAGAGTGTGTTTTTCCACAGGTGGTTTGTATAGCCCACTCACCTGTGTGTAGCACACTCAGAATTGCATAATGTTCTTGAGGTTTCCAACAGTTTTCTAGTGGTGCGTGTGGTGTGGTGTGGTGTTGTGGGATGGGGGGAGAGAGGGTCCTGGTTTCAGGAGCTAGAGTTATGGATGAGGTTTCAGAAGGGGGTGAGGTGATTGGAATTGAGGGCTCTCACAGCCTGGGGGAAAAAGCTGTTGAGCAGTCTGGCAGACTGGGCTCTAATGCTCCGGTACCATCTTCCTGATGGCAAGAGCTGGAAGAGACTGTGGGAGGGAGGGATGGGTGGGGTCTTTCACAATACTGGTAGCTTTACTGGAGCATCGTGCAAGGAAAATGTCCAGGATGGAGGGGAGAGGGGCACCGATGATCTTTGCAGCTGTGTTCACTGTCCGCTGTAGGGTCTTGCGGTCAGCCGCACTGCAGTTCCCGTACCAGACAGTGATGCAGCTGGTCAGCACACTCTCAATTGTTCCCCTATAGAATGTGGTGAGGATGGGTGGAGGGAGACTTGCTCTTTTAAGTCGGCGCAGGAAGTGGAGCCGCTGTTGCGCCGCCTTGGAGAGTGATGTAGTGTTGGTGGTCCAGGTGAGATCCTCTGTAACTCATCCTCAGGCCATGCAAGATGCAGATGAGTTTGTTTCTTAATGGGAACAAATTTAGAGACATTTATCATTACATCACTTACTCACCAATGGATCCTCTGCATTGCACTGAGGATAAGCATTTTTTCTTTGTACAGTGGAAGGCAATGGTAACGTCATACTTGGAATGGCATGAGAGTGAGTAAATGATGATTTCAAGGTGAACTATGCCTTTGAACTTGGATGGAAGGCAATTAAGCAGAAATACTCAATACACATTTCCATGTGAAGTTTAATGATTCGTGACAACCACTGGTTGATAAGGCAATACAACAGCTGTACAAACCATTTCAGAAGATGCATCTCTCTGAATGGATCAGAGAGACACATGACAGTTCATAGAATCAAAGAAATGGGAATATTTCCCACAGGTCCACATCTGTAATGATAACAATCTGCCCTTACTGTTATACTATATCTGACATTTATATCTCATGTGCAGCTGATGTTAAAAACTGACAGATCTTTGAAACCATTAACAAAACTCCCAAAAAAACAAAAAAATCTTAACAATAAGACTACTTTGGCTGATATTTAGACACTGCATCATTTCCCGAGGTGAACGTAAAGCCTTCTAAATTTTCAATAATTAATTAAATTGTTTTTAACCTAATTTTCTTTGTCTAATTATTAAAATAACCAAAAAAACAAAACAAATACTTTTTGAGAAGGACAAAAGAAAGACCACTAACATATGTGTTTTTATGTGTTGACAATTACATGAAGCTGTTCTGAAGGCAAGCAGTCCAGGAGAGGTTGCAAAGCTCCGAAGCGAATTAGGCAGAAATATGGGTGCTTCAGTATTTTGTGCTTTAGAGCCAATATTCAAACTGTAGTTGCTTTACCACATGCACATATTCTGCTGAGAGGAAATGTTGCAAATCTCCATGGCATCCTGGCAATTACTGTCCATGATCAAGGTGCTGCTCCATGGAAGAAAAAAAAAACCTTAAAACACTTAAAAACATATTACTAAAAATGTATTTGCATTCACAGAGAAAAATGTGAAAGTATCACTGATAATGACAAAGAAAAAAAACCTGAAATGAGTTGATAAAATCTAGAAGGATGTCAATGACATTTTGAAGTAGCATTATCAACGCCTAGTGTTTCTTAGAATAAAAACATTCATAAAGCTGTCTTAAATTAACCATTATCTGATGATGTGAAAAATTAAAACTGGTATTGGAGAATTACTGTGCTTGGCTCTAAGGTCAGTTTATAATTTGGTCATGTTTTCAGCAAAACAATGCCAAACAGACATAAAAACAGAGGACCAACACTACCCAAGTCCTTCATATGTGTTCTTGCTACCAAAGCTTCACCGAGCCTCTCTGAACACATATTAACCACAAGTATGAATAGTTACCAGAGTTAACGGCGGCTGCATATATTAGAAACGGTAGTTAATGCACATTAGATTGATGCGCGTTAACTATTTGGTAGCTGAAGCTCAGTGATGTTAAGTGATTGCTGCATAGTCTGAGCCTTGTTGATCTGTATGATCGCCGGATATCACAGCAGGCGTGATATCATCCACATCTCCTTCCCATGGTATGCTGCCAAGGTTGGCAGGAGCAGAGATGGAGTGGGGGGTTACGGTGTGGCCCATGCCCTGGTAACGGCCCTTAGGGGATGGAGGGGTGGAGGACGATTCAACGCCTGGATCCTGAGAACCAGCTGACAGCAGTCCTGTGTTCTCGTCCTGGGAAACCTCTTCACCGAAATATGTTTTCCTTGGCCGACCCATGACAGTTCTCCCTGAATGGAAAAAAAAATAATAATCACAAAGCAAGCACATAGATATGATGAATAACTGTTTGAAATAGGGCTGGGTATTGACAGATTTCACAAGCTGATTCCTGTTCAGGAAATATTCAGTTTATGAATATAATATGCAAAAAACCTAGACTAGTATTACTAGTAGACCTCTGAGGGGGATATGACTGCTTTTTTGTAAGAATCCAAAAAAGATCTTAGACCCTCGAACCATTCACCGCAAATAAGAAAAGACTGTGTCGTGACTCACCGACATTGCGCACTTGTTCCGAGATGTCAGCCCGTATATCTGAGACATCCCACATGGCCAGGAAGGAATCAAAGCAAGAACCTTCCTCTGCTTCCTGTATGTAGGGCTTGTAAGTGAAGCTGAAGTGATGGGCAATGGCTGCCAAAAACATTTCCACACAGATGATGAAGTCCTGTGAGAACACAGAAAAACAGACCTTTAATCTTAAGGTTACTTCCTCTTGTGCGACCAGAAGTTCATTAATGGTGCTGCATTAACAATGGTGTAACATTGTATACATGGTAAGCCGGTCAAACAACAATATTATGAGTATTTTAAACTGGTGTCTCACTAGCCCATTTCTAGTAAATTGAGTTTAATGTTGATATCAAGGTACACATACCTGTAGTCCAGTGGCTACAGCCTCCACGTTGTCCCAGTCCCAGGTGTGCGAGTCTGAGATCACACCAACCTTCACTAAAAGTGCAATGACCACGGCTTGCCTAAGACAGATAAAAGAACTGAATTAAAACATTATAGGGTGGCAAAATTATCATACAAAATGACTTAATTAAAAAGGATCATTATAATAATTATTTTTTATTTGAATATTGTGACGAGTCGGCTGCCTCCCCCCTTTCATATCATCACCAGAGGATGATATCAGATGGGAACTAAACTTGATTAGAAGCAGATCTGAATTATTACAGTGTTAAATGTGTAGGGAACGGTTTACCAGAATGACACAAAAACCACCAGCTTGACACAGAGGAATTTGCCCACAGGTTTGATAGGACTCAGCTCTTCTCTCAGAGCCTTGTAGAACAGCACAAGACAGTACATGGCAAACTGAAGAGAGAAAAAGTTCACCATTAGCACATTATTACCATAAGATCAACAAGTTACTGTTTATCTTGTAGCAACAACAGTGAAAAATTATTGATAGTTCATGCTCCCTAAGCTGTTCACTGTTCATGAGCAGCATAAACACAAATGAGAGGCTGTAAAGACTGGTTTGTTCTATTTCACAACAAATGAATTGGTAAAAACCCACAAAGATGGCTCTGTAAACAGAGATTTAGTTAGATTTTATCTTCTTTTTACTGCTCTCTGGTTCCTGAATGGAACTGCAGACTCACTCCGCTCTCACGACATCAAGATCATGTGACATTCTTGCATAATATTCAGGACAAAACAGGTACTTACAAGCTGAGAGAGATTGTTGACAATAACCAGATACGTCCAGGCATTTTTTGAACTGAAGTTGCCTTCATCATAGACCCCACAAAGCTGACAAATCCTAATTTAGCAGGACAGAAATAATGCAAATTATTGACCATCAGACAAAGCTTTATTCTGAATAGACATGCTTATTTTAGGATTACATATAAAAGCAGAGTCTATAATAGAGGGTGTAATTTTAGCACCAGGAAACTAAATTTAGTCTTGTGTTTAAGCATCAGAGCACAGAAACATATGGAAACATTAGTGTCCACTAAAGGGGTTTGTTGATGCACTTTCAAGAACAGAAATTACACTACCATTCAAATGTTTGAGGTCAGCAACACTTTAAAGCAGGGGTGTCAAACTCAGTTCCTGGAGGGCCACAGCCCTGCAGTTTAGCTCCAACCCTAATTAAACACACCTGATCCAGCTAATCAAGTCCTTCAGGTTTATTTGAAAACTACATGGTATGTGTACGTATTGGTGCAAGGTTGGAACAAAACTCTGCAGGAGTTTGAAACCCCTGCTTTAAAGAAATTATTATTATTTTTTTTTTTTCAATAAAGATGCAATAAACTGATCAAAAGTGACAGACACAGCATTTATGACATAGCAAATATAATAACAATAAGATTGTTAGATAAGTTAGATATGTTCCTATAAATGTTCTATCCATTAAAGAATCCTAAAAAAAATGTATCACAGTTTCCACTAAAATGTTAAGAAGCGCAACTGTTTTTAACCTTGATAATAATGAGAAATGTTTCTTGAGCTCCAAATCAGCATATTAGTATGATTTCTGATTGATCATGTGACACTGAAGACTGGCTGCTGAAAATTCAGCTTTGCCATCACATTAATAAATTACACTTTAAAATATATTAAAAGAAAAAAAAAACATTTGAAATCATAATATTAATATTGTAATTTTACCATTATAAATTGTAATAAATTAGATATTACTATTTTTAATGTATTTTAATAAAATAAATGCAGCCTTGGTGAGACTTCTTTCAAAAAACATTTTAAAAAATCTGTGTACTGTATATTTTGCTTCCTTATGTATCTTTATATGGTGTAAAACCACATAAAAACACACAAAAATATGACAAAACTGATAGTAAATGCTTGATTAACCTCTACAACATACACAAAATGAATGACACTTACAAAGCAATGACTGTGGTGACAGGTCTCACAACTGTGTACTGCAGAACCCCCAGTTTACATCTCAGCAAAAGCACTCTGTTAAGAAAAAAAAAAAAACAGTTTAGTAAATGTGCTGTTCTCAATATGAAAACAGAGAAAAGGAGGCCATGAGAAAATATTGTTGCAGTATAAATAAATGTTTCCCTGGCACCGTATAAAATCAATTAAAGTTAACTTGACAGGCACATAACTTATAGCTCTACTGTTCTCTAAATCAGTTTTTTTTTCTTAAACACAAACATATTTTTTCCAGTTAAAACGCTGCTGGTTTAAATCAACAAACATTTCACACATTACCACCACTGCCTAACGTAAATTTAAAAGTTGCTGCCGTCAGCAGCAACAACTAAAAGCAGCCAACAACTTCAAGAAAGTGTTCACTCTGCAAGCAATTTAGAAGAAATCTCTTCTTGCTGTATCTAAACAAAAGACTTTCAATTCCCATCCTCCACTTTAAAGAGGGCTCCAAAGGAGAAGATGGTAAACAGGTAATGGAGGCCCTCAATATAAGAGCCTCAGCCATAACATCTTGACTTTCTCCTTTAGTAATACTAATAACAGATATGCATTAAATACCACATCCTGCCTTAAGTTATGCCACTTTCATATTCTATCCACGTCTGTGCAAACACTCACTCTCCCATGGGCCACGGGGGGCAGCAGCAAAGAGGGGGGAGATGCTTTTGTTGCTCCTGCACCTCCAGCATCAGCACCAGACTGGGATACTGGTTTCTCAAAAAGTTGAGAAGGAAGATCATGAAGTTGTAGATGACATAGGCCTCATAGCACTCTCTACATGTGTCTACATAGATGGCAATGTTGGGATACTTCAATGCAATCCACTGTGAAAACAGACGAAGGGACCAAAGAATAAAGATAACATATATAGAACACAGAAATGTCAAATTACACCAAAAAAAGAGATTGGATACACATGAGTTTGGTCAAGTGAGTCGCTTTTCTGGTCCAACTCATAAAGTAACCCAAGTCATGAGCATCTGCAACATCAGGCCTCACATTAACTGATTGTCAAACAGAAAAAGGCCACTGTTCAAGTCAAGGCAAACTTAATTAGAGGCAATTTAAACATCAAAGAAGCTATTTGTGATTCAAATACCAACTTTTAGCTATCATTGTGACACTCACACTATCCAGGCTGTATATAGGAACCATCCATAATATTCTGAGGATGAAAAAACAGAGTGAACATGTGAGAAACAGACAAAACAGTCAATTAATATTGCAAAAAAACACCCTGAAAGTAAAAATTTCTATACAACAATACCTGATAATAGGTTTTTGTAGCTCAGGTTGGGTGTAGTGTACTAGATGCTGCAAAATCCCCCACAGTGAGATGGGTATAGTCATGAACACAAATATCCCAGCGATGAACCATGCCTTATTAGGAGTACTAACCTATAAGATTACAAGGAGAAAACAAATACCATCAATGTGAACAGTCACTGTCAAAATTATATATACTAACACCAACACACCTAATTTTAACAACAAAATAACTATTTAAATACTACGTTTTCCATTTGTGAGTCAAATTTGACTCTCTTATATACATTGGTGGCCAAAATTATTAGAACACCAGTATTTTCACCAGCTAAAAAATGGTTTTCATGGTCAGTTAGGCTATTTCTATCTTTTGCTGTAGTGTGTCAGTAGGAAATATCAATTTACATTTCCAAACATTCATTTTGCCATTAATTGTAATAATCCAGTGAGATTTTTGTCTGACAACAGCCAGTGCTCCACACAGAGATCTGATCTGATCATCATCCAGTCTGTCTGGAGTGACATGAAGAAACAGAACAAACTGAGACAGACTCAATCCATAAGAACTGTGGCAGCGTCTCCAAGATGCTTCAAGAAACCTATCTGCAAATCTACAGTACTGTGAAAAGTTTTAGGCACAAATGCTGTAAAATGAGGATGCTGTCAAAAATAATGTCATAACTAGATTTTCTTTATTAATTAACTTCTATTAACTAAATTAAATCAACATTTGGTGTGACCACCCTTTGCGTTTAAAGCAGCTTTTGCCCTAGGTGCACTTTCACATAGTTTTTCAGGTAGCTTTGCAGGTAGGTCCTATAATATATATTCATATTTTGAATAAGCTTTTGTTTTCAGTTTTCATTTGAGTTTGTTTTAGTAATTTTGCTATGTTTAAACATATTTTTTAGCCTTATTTTTAGGCACTTCAACATTTTCAGTTAGCTGCCAAGTTTTTCCATCTAATATTTATATTCTATTCAAATTTTTAACTACCGTAATAGTTCTAGTTTTAGTTAACAATAACAACATTGATTTGACAGCTTAAAGTTCACTTAAATAGTTCACATTAGAAAATGTTCATTTCTTGATATCAGAACAATACAGCTATTATAAAACAAAATGTTACAAATCACATTAATTATAAAAAGACCTCTGACCCCTGATTTCTGAAGTTCCCATACACACAATGGAAGGACAACCAGGAGCAGCAGAATGTACAGCAGCACCACCAGAGGCCGGATCCACCTCCTCCAGTTCCCGCATGTGCACGGCATCTTTCCTGCTGCCACTGAGCTCTTACATTACACTCCAATTGAGTTTGACACAGAGGCAGCTACAGAGAAAAGCCGAATTAAGTTCTTGGCAGATCTACTCCCGTGGCTTGGTTTAGATGCATATGATTCGTATAAACACGACTGAGATCTTGATGAATCATGAGTGTTGTTAGCGCGTCAAACAATCAGCTGATTCCTCCCCAGTCCCACAAACATCACTGCATTCAAGAGCCGCGCACGGTCATGTTTTATTATCTTTTAGCAGAAATCATGTTACAAAGCGCACAGAAACTTTATTGACTTCCAAAATAAAAAGTGAGCGCGAGCGAGAAGTTAATAAACAAAGCTGGTCCGAACTTCCTGTTGATCTTGTCGTCACTGTGGGTTCTTCGCCTGTTTTTGTGAAATATTTTTTAACGTTTAGCGCCACCGCTCGGGTCGGAGAACCGACAAACTCCCGTGCAGAAACGGTATTCACAAACAAAATTTATAAAGCAGGGGATGGTGAGTGTTTTAAAACATTTTGTTTCGACGTGTGTAACTCTTAAACGTGTGTTTCTTTGCAGTAAGTGGCTCGTACTTGTATCTGTCAGCTAGTCTTATATTATCCATAAAATAAATAAAGTAAAAACAGTTTGTTGTTGTCACAAGTCCTACCCCACTACCTGGTAGATTGAGCATTTTTAATTAATCTACTGAGGTAATTAAATTTTCAAATTAATTGTTACGACACCTCTTATTAGCAACCCATCCTACCCTCATTTATTTGCTATATTGTGATTCAAAATGCTAAACTTATATGAAACATTACAAAAATCATTGGAAACGAATATAGGGTATATTCTTTTCCAGTTCAATTCGTTTCCAATATAATGTGTAGTTACGCACAGACAGTATCAATCCTCCTCATATAATCAAACATAATGTTTCTAGTAGCTATTTTATTAATATGAAGGTAAAAACTTGCGATGCCATTTATAAAATTAAACTAAAAAGAACCTGCTGATTTAAATGATACCATTTCTGTCATTCAGCATGATTGGAAATAAATTTATTAACTAGACATGAAATTAGTACGCTGCATTATTTCCTCAGATTTTATTTTATTTTACTTTACGTTATTTTTATTTTCCTGCAGCTATAGTTGTATTATTTTTATTCTTATTATTATATTTGACAGAGATTAATTATTTTGTGAAAATTATTTTATATTCATCATCACTTAGCACGTGTGCACCTTATGTAACCCTTCCTTTGCCTGTCTTTATGGAATACTTTTGTGATGTGTTTTTTTTTTTTTTTTGTCCTTTTTCGACACAGCCTGCACTTCGGTGTATTTCCAACATCCTGCTAATACAGTATCTCCTCTGGTGTTACATGGAAGAAAGAAAGCCTTAGGACCAACACGAGGGTGAGAAAATTATGACAGTTTTTATTATGAATGAACTATCTCTTTAAGTTTATTGAATTTTACATGTTGTTTTATTAAATCTCTTGACAAAAAGTAAAAAAGTTTTACTTAAAATTGTACTTCGGTGAGAAAAGCAAAGATTAGTAGAAAGAAGATTGGTACATAATATATTAAGATTAATAAATATATAAATTTACATATAATATTTAAACTTACTTTAGGACTACCCTAAGAACAAGTGGAAGCCCTGTGCCAAACAGAAGGTGAAACTGCTCAGGCTGAAGATGGTTCACTAGATGGCAGTGTGTGGCAACACTTTCCATGCAGGGTTATCCCAATAATCCATTGGCTTTATATTCCATATAAAGTGTTCCTGAACAAAAACCAGCGAAGTCTGTTTTCTTTTTTAACAAGAAGAATGCGCCTTATGTTTTTATTTGTTTTCCTGAACAACAGAACAGTCGTCAAATTACTGTTTCTAATTAAGATTCCTGGAGTGTGAGGAAAAAGTTTCATTTTTTTCCCCCCGCCGTACTAAACTAATTACAACAAATGCCATATCAGCACGAAAGTACATTGTGTTTGTATCCAGTAATGAAGAGTAACACTGCACAGAACCCTAGACGATGTTTTTTTCTTAGCTAAACATCTGTTTTACGTTATTTTATCTTTAAGTATATAAAACAGGAGTTAATACACACAGCATCTTTGTCCTGAAAAACATGTTTTATCTTTGTTTAATTTATGCAGTTGATACATTTATTTAATAATTAAATGGTTAAAATCAAAATTGTAAATAACCTTGGGTGTGCAATAGCTGAAATGTACAGATCTTATTATTAGGTAGGCCTGATATTAGCTCAGACAGTCTCCCCTTGTCAGATCCAGCAGTCCCGCAGAAGACATAAGAGTGCAGCTCCACTAGCCTGTTTCAATTACCCACCAAATGTGGAAGACGAGTTTAAAGGTCTTTTACATGGAAAAACAGCTACAGCTTGAACTTTCCATGATGAAAGCAGAGGCAGGAGCTTGACCTGTAAAACTCAAAACTCATTCTTTTCTCTTTTTTTTAGATCTGGAACAAACTGCAACAACACGTCACTTCCCTGCCTGTCACAAAAATAAGGTATATCAAAAAAAAACTGAGTCAATGCATTGTTTGTGGACTGAAGGAGATAAAGGCTATAAAGAAGTCCTGAAGACGCAGAGGCAGAACTTTCCCTTTATGTCGCTGCACTGTCATCATACTGCCCCGCAGTTACAGAAATGGCTCATTGTGATGGGACAGATTGTTCATGAATATTGAATCGATCCTTTTGGCTTTTATAAATTAGAAATCGCTCTTGCCACACTCATGTGAGCATCTTGTTGGATGACTTGGAGGGATATCGCTGCAAAATGGCATGCGGGACTCTGCCATGTCGGGGCAGGGAAGACAAACAGGCGGTGTGTTTGAGAAAATTGGATACACATTTAAAGTTTAAACGCTGAGTGACGTCCATAGTTAACATCTCATGTGACTCCCAGCATGAGAGTTCTGCTTCTGTGTTGGTTTGGATGTAATTTAGACGTCAGTACGTGTTGGGCTAGGTGAAGAGAGTTACTAGAACGTGGTTCATGGCTTTATGTCTTTGTACATGTGTGAATTTTGATCTTCACGAATTGGTGTCATTCCCTCAGGACAGAAAAAAGAGAAAATGTATGTTTGATTATTTATTAATCTCAAACATCTGGACAAAGATTTATGACAGAAATTGTGCACAAATCATTCTATCCAATCCACGTTGGCAGTCAATTACATCAAATACTATTAGAAAATAACCATATATGCTTATATGTGATGAAGCTTAATACGTGTTACCGCTCTCACTACTTTGTATTAGATGTTTGGTGCTCAGTCATTGCATACATTTCTGGATGGTTTTGAAATCTCTTGCGTGACAGATAAGGTTACCTCATGCTCATAAATAGAGGTGACCGCACTGCATGTTCTCATAGTTAAGACCAGTTTATCCACAGATTTGATCCAAATGCTTTTGGTTTCTTGCCTTTTTAAGTACAATATCAGTGGTGGTATGTAATATCAGAAATGTGTTATTAATATAATTCATGGCAGAGCACAGTCTTAAGAATAAACCTTAGAATACAGCCAGAGCTTATCTATGTTTGCTTGTAATGAGGGGCATTTGGCCTTGGAGAGCTACAATATAATGCTGTTTTTTTCTTAGAACATATGTGCTTTGTTGAGAGATCTTAACTGAAGGCAGGCTAAAGTAAGTATTATAAAGGATATTATATTATATATATATATATATATTATGTTGTATTGTATTGTACTTTTTAAAAGAGTAAAGCCTAAGATATAAGGAGGATTTTTAGCAAATAATTACTTAAAATTTTATTTCCTTGCGCAAAAAAAACACACACGTCCTGAAAAACAGTTTTTTTTTAATTCTCCAGATTGAATTAAATACAGCAGCAGAGTGATGTTTGAATTTTTGTAAATGTTTGAGTGATGTATATTGCACTCGATTTTTTTTTCACCTTTTTTGTTGCGTTTGAGCTTCATTTGCTTCTTCCTTGGCAAGCGCAGAGGTTCCCACCAAATTCCTTGGACCTAAAACCGTTCCTTCTTCTCTCTGAAGGCAGTTTCATGTGCACGAGAAAGAATATCTCAAATCTCGGATGTTAAGTCGTATATTTTCACATTAATGTGATTTGAATAATTTGACGAGAGTCTGAAAGCAGACTTGTCTCTGTCCTCTAAATTCAATATCTAATTTCATGTGTGATAAAGAATGTCTTAAAACAAACAAAAAGACATTTTCATAGTAAATTATTAAGTCCACGCTTGTTTTGGCTGGTGGTGTAGGTTTATATTCAGCTTAGAACATTATGTTGCAATGACTTTATATCAGTCAAAAAAAACATTAGCATTATAAGTAATAGAAATTTGTAACTGTTATTGCATATAACTCTGCATTAAACAAATAATGTCCTTTTTCAGAGGAATCATGTCTGAGAGCAGACCATCAATTTATCTATTGTGCTTATAAATAAGCATCATCTCCATTAAATACACTTCTTTATTTGCTTAGAAAAATCCACACAAGCAAAAAAAAAACACATTTATTTGTCCAAACCAATATCAGACTGATAGAGTTCTTTTGTCCAATTAAACACTTTCTAAACTGACATTGCAGACAGATGATGGTAATAGCTCCACCGTTTACATCTAATCCTCTAGTATTTGCCCCGTTCACATCCTCTGGGTTGACACAGATGACCCAGAGGGGCCGTGTTGCCTTGTGGGTCAAAGTACATCACAAATCACTCCCAAACTGGAGCTTCTTCCCAGGCCAAAAACAGACAGCTGTCACAAGGCACCTTTCTTCTTTTAACACTGAAAGCTCATTACACTTAGAGATAAGATGACATTGCTTTAAGTGGTAGAATCAATAATCTGGTCCAATACTCTTAAAAATAAGTAGCAGCTTATCTAGCAAATTGAACTGATGCTATAAGAATCTATGAGAAATGAGTGTTCATTCATGATATGTAAAATAATCTATAGTTTATTCACTGCATAGCATATAGAGTAAACACAGATGTTTGGTTGTTATAGTGCTATAATATGTTTAAATTCATATGTGCAACATTCCTCACTCAGTGGTCGTGTTGAAGACCAGTACATATGTAACAGGATAATCTGTGACATCAAATTCCATTACAAAAATGACCTTTTCTTTTTTTATATATATATATATTCAACAGCACGTCAAATTAACAAGACCCATGCAGGTCTCTGTTAGAATATGTATAATTTCATTTATATTAGTTTCAAATTACATCAAGAAGAAAACTGATTTCTTTAAAGTCCATATACACTACCTTTCAAAAATTTGGGGCCAGTAAGATTTATTGTAGTTTGTTTTTAGAAGAAGATGCATTTGTTTGATCAAAAATACAGTAGAAACAGTAATTTTGTGAAATAGTATTAAAATTTCAAATAGCTTTTTATTTTAATGTTTAAAAATGTTATTTTCAGCTGAAAAGTAAAGTTCGGCATTTATTTGAAATAGAAATCTTTTGTAACATTATGGATGTCTTTACTGTTTCTTTTGATCAGTTTAATGCATCTTTATTTCCTGAAGAAAAATATTGAGAAAAAAAAAATAAATAAAAAATCTTACTGACCCCAAACTTTTTTCCTACAACAAGAAATATTTCAACTTAAAATACAGATGATATACAAATACTGAGGATATTAAATATTAATAATATTAAGGTATGCAAGGTTAATAGCATGTACGAGAAAACAGAAAATTCACAGTGTCAAAAAAAAGAAAAAAGGCAAAGATATGTTTGTATCTCTTGGGCGTTTTTGTTTTGATTACAGAAAGGCCCCTTTTCCCACGCCCTTATGCCCGTTTTTTTTTCTTTACCCTATAACACGGCATTTGTTGCAGTTGGATGCATTCCTAGAAATTACTCTTAAATCCCAGCAAGGTCAAAGTTTCATTTTCCTCCTTATTGCTGGAACTGAATCCAGCTGGTTCATTTCACAGTTGCTGTGTTATGTTCATGTTTTGATTTTTAATTTAATTCTGAGCTTACATTTTCATCTTAAACAAGCATATACACAGTAAATTTAATTTGGCATTCAAACACAAAGGCATATCTTCATTATCTTCCTACCCCACTAAATAAACAGAGGTGACGTCCAGCGCACATTATGATTCACTTAACAACTAAATAAAGACTGAGACAGGTAGCGACCTGAAAGTTCCTGTTCTACAAACTAGCCTTGCTTAAACTTCCATAACTGCATTCAATGTGCTAACAATAACAACCAGACACTGAATTTGAAGGATATGCTGCCTCCTCAGTGGCATGCTGGGAGTTTCTTTGGCAAAGCTCATAGGAAGGAACACAGAAAACACAGATTGACCACTTCACTCTTCCTTTCTGTAACTTCCTTTCACGTCGGACAGTGACGATCCAGAGCATGTTCATAGTTTAGCATTTACATAAGGAAAACATGTCAAGCTCCTGATGAGGGTTAATTTGTAACTGTTAGGTTCAGCTGCATCCTGTTGCTGTTGGTCTTCACTCCCACCACTTCTCTCACAGCTCACTTCAAAACAGCCCTCTGAAAGTCTGGGAACAGCTGCTGTAGGTCTACGGGAGTCTTTAAATATATCAGGTCCATTGTCTGGTCTGATGCTATATATAAAAACAGCCTGATACTGCGCAGAGCACAGGAACTTTAGTTTCATATGAATGGTTACAATGTTTTCCACCTCAAAGTTTGACACTAGATGATATCCGCTTCTATAATGCGTTTTAAGCATGTAGGCTGACTGGAGTGAGTCCTTCACCTCTCAGTCGCTGTATTTGCGGAGGCTTCTGTCGGTATTGAGGTTGCCCGGCTCATGGTTTTTGCACTGAATGCTAGTGCCGTTCATTGGGCCTGAGCTGGACACCTGGTTCTTGGTGTGACACCAACAGCACAAGCATGACTGCAATGATAAAGAACAAAGAAAAATCATTTGATTGTACCAACAAAGTGCATGATTTGTAAACCAATACATTGTAATGTTGTATTACATTACCAGCGCCATATGTATGGCTTTTCTGACATAGTAAACTTGCTCAATAGCTCACCTGGTACAGCATTGCATTTGTGATTCAGAACACTTGGATATCAGTGCGGTAAAATACAAGTCACAACACCCAATAAAAGAGCTTAACGAATCAGAGAAGGAAGCCAAAATGGCATGGTTGCTTCAACAAATGTGTTTTTATTTACCACTGTTAGGTTTGGGGTAGGTGGTATGATATTTTCAAACACAATAAAGCATTAATCTTTTAGCGCCGTTCACTGGACATTAAGTTTTCTAACTGCTGTGATGCATAGAGGAGTCAACAGAATAAAATGTTGATAGATTTGCATTCATCTATTTCAGAGACACAGTTGAACAAACTGTTTAGCATTTGCATTTGAAAGTTCCATGACACAAGAAGCAAACTGCTGAATTCTTTTTTTACTGAAATGTTGCTTCAGTGGCATTTTTCTAATGAGCCTGGGTTAGATTTTAAGCAGGACACATTTAATTGTATTAAAGGTGAAAGTTTTTAAATGAACCAGTATTTCTTATCTGCAGCTCCAAGTTTGGCCCTTAGTAAATCAACTTTGAATATTTCTCTTGGATCCACACCATTTCTTGCACAAATCGTCAATTTGCTTGTATTCAGGCCCATGAACTTTGAGTTGTTGTTGTTGTTTTGCTTTGTCTCACAAACACTTCAGCTGCGCTGTATCTTTGGGATCATCCTCATTACTCAGAAGGAGCCCACTTAGGGTTTGACATCATTGTCGGTAAACTGTTCTCAGTCAGGGCCGGTATGGCTTATCTCTCTCTGAGAATGACTCACAGGACCCTAAACATCTGTCTCTGTAATTCAAGCATGATTTGCTGATAGATTGTTTGGTTGCAGATTTTGTTCTGTTTTCAGATTTTGCGAAGACGCAAGGAAATATGTTTAGGAACAGTCGTTCTGTGTGAGTCTGTTTGCAATGGCAGGCAACTCAAGGAAGCAAGCCATATTAAACTCACCTTAAAGCAATTCTTGAACTTCTTGCTCACAGAATAGAGGATGATGGGGTTGATGCAGGAGTTCACAGTGGCCAAGTTAATGCCAAAATAATCCATGATCAACAGGAAGCTGAAAGTTTGGACACTCATTTAGTTTTGTTGCATAATCAATTCTGCTTTTGAGTTTACCTTTGCATAATCTATTTTTTTTTTTTTTTTTTTTTTTTTTACTAAGAAAGATCATAAAAACCTAAT
>JAFVLL020033979.1:52500-61835 GCA_021397915.2 Tor tambroides | reverse complement strand
AAAAAAGAAAGCTAGTGTTAGTTTTTAAAGAAAAAGTAGCAGTTAGAGAATAAATATGTAGTTGATGGAGGGTCAAGGGTGTGTGTGTTTTTTTTGTTTTTAAAAGAAGACAGATAGATAAAATAGAATTAGAATAGAGAGTGATAGAGTTACAGGGTCAAATAAAGATAGAACAGATGTGTTTTTAGCCGTTTCTTTCGTTTAAATAGTTTAAAGAGTTATAAATGATTTGATAAAGTTTTTTATTCTTTAATCTTTTCCTTTGAATGCAATGTGTTTTGTTTAATTTTATACCCCTGACTAGTAATTTATTTGTTTTGTTATTATAATTTTTTATTTATTTTTCTTTTTATTATTATTATTATTATTATTTTGCATTTTTGTATTGTAACTGCTTTTTTATTCATTGACATAATGTTCATAATAATAATAATAAAAAAAGAATTATAAATGATTTTTAAATTTTTTTTATTTATGTATTTTTTTCTTTCCTCTTCTTTCTTTTTAAATTTATTTTACTTTAATTCATATATTACCCCTGGCTTAATGTTTTTTTTTTGTTTTGTTTTGTTATTTTTGTTATTTTCCAGGTTCCAGGTTTGTATATCTGTTATTGTTGTTATAATCTGTTTTGAGCTGTAAATGTGTGTATTTATCTTTATGTATGTTCAAAAAAAGAATTATAACTGATAGTTAAAGCTATTTAACTTTACTATGTGACCCAGAATCAGAAAGTACCAGCTGAATAAATATAATTAACCCAATTCCAGTTAATTGCGAGATGATTTGGCATAAATGTGAATAAATACAGCATGCTGACCGCATGATGGCGCTGTTGAATAAAACATACATGATGCTTTTACATACAACGTACATCAAAACTCCAAAACATACGTACATGTTTTGAAATTTAAATAATAATACAAAACATATACAACATTTATGATTTTTGTCAGTTCAGGATTGTGTAGGATTTATTCTTTCACATTTAGCCTTATTATTGTGAAATTGTCTGACACGTCGACTGTGGGTTCTCATAAAGGTGATAAACGTCAGATCTGGTTTATTAGGATAGATTTTAGGACATGAAAATCTCCGGTTTGTGGATCCTGAATCCGGCTGACGTCAGTGAACAGAACAGGTGCGCACGTTCAGTCCGCGTCGAGAGTTCTAATTGGAGGAGAGACGTTGGAGCGTGTCGTGATTGGCTGAGCGCTTAGAGGGGCGTGTCCACAGGTGAGGTGCTGCACTTCTAGTCCGCGGCTGAGCATACAGGGAAGTGAACACCGTCTCAAGACAAAAATCTTATATTGGACGTCATTATAATTTTATAAACAGGCAGATGTGGTGAGCTGAAATGTTTTTTGTTTTATTTATTTATTTTTTGTTAATAGACAGATACCCTGATACATGTAGAGAAATAAATGTGACCCTGGACCAAAAGGGTGTAAGGGTAAAAGCTGAATGAATAATCTTTCCACTGATGTATGGTTTGTTAGGATAGGACAATATTTGGCTGAGATACAACTATTTGAAAATCTGGAATCTGAGGGTGCAAAAAGCTCAAAATATTGAGAAAATCTCCTTTAAAGTTGTTCAAATGAATTTCTTAGCAATGCATATTACTAATCAAAAATTAAGTTTTGATATATTTATGGTAGGAAATTTACAAAATATCTTCATGGAACATGATCTTAATATCCTAATGATTTTTGGCATAAAAGAAAAATCAATAATTTTGACCCATACAATGTATTTTTGGCTATTGCTACAAATATACCTGTGCTACTTAACACTGCTTTTGTGCTGCAGGGTCACATATAAGAGAAGTTTAAGAATTGTTTTGCTTGAGTGTTTTTGAAAGTTTGAGGATTTTTTTAGCCTGTAATGCTTAATGTGCTTTTGGAGGGTTAATTAAGCTCTTAATGAGTGATGTGGTTGGTTAAGGGGATGTGGGTGTTGGTGGAGGTTGTGTTAGCAGGGAGGAATGACCACACTGACCAAGAGGAACCGGCGCTCTGAGGCTCCAGCGGAGCGATGGAGTAACGCTGAGGAGAAGGAGGAGAAAACAGACGGCACAGATGAGGAACAGGACACTGACTCCAAATCACTGAGACTCACACTGATGGAGGAGATTCTGCTGCTGGGGCTCAAAGATAAAGAGGTCACACACACACACACTCACTCACACCTGCCACATACAGGAAACTTTCTGCACTTTACATTTTCAAAAAAACACCATTTAGTATGTTTTAAGCCTTTTTGAATTACAGGAGATAGGTGAGTGTCATAATCAGCCACACCTTCAAATTATATTTTCATCATACCCATGTCCATTAAACACATTTTGTCTGTGTACTAAAAAACTAATTACACACACACACACACACACACACACACACACAGAGACACACACACACACATACACACACACACACACACACACTCATACTCACACTCACTCACACACACACATCACCTCACACTCACACACTCTCACCCCACACTCACACTCACACACACACACACACACACACACACACATGCATAACACACACACACACACACTCTCACACACACACACACTCGCTCGCTCTCACACACACACACACACAGCACACACACCACACACACACTTATTTCTTTATCCTTATTGGGGATCTTCAGACATAATCAATGTCTTTGCTGTGCAGACAGTATTTTCTGTCGTCCTCACCATTCCACCTAAACCACATACAGGAAAGAAATTTCTGCATTTTACATTTTCAAAAAACATTTTCTGTGTGATTTATAAAGCTTGTTTACGTGGAGACCTCAATTTAGGACCCCACAGTAAGCCCACCAAGTCCCAAAGGCATGTGTATTCAGGTCAGTCCCCACCAGGATAGAAAAAGCACACACACCGCACTCTCACACACACACACACACACACACACTACGCTCACACCTCTCTCTCACACACACCTCGGCTCACACACTCTCACACACACACACACACACACACACACTCGCTCACACACACTCTCTCTCACACACACACACACACACACACACACTCGCTCACACACACTCTCTCTCACACACACACACACACACACACACACACACACTCGCTCACACACACTCTCTCTCACACACACACACACACACACACACACACTCGTCTGGTAAGACTGGTCGGGTAGTCTTTCAGTCTTGGAGCTCATGCAGTCGTGTAATGGTTGAAAAATGCTTCTCGTGTTATTCTGCAAAAATCAAGTTCGACCGGTCAAGCGTCTCAAATCTCTTTCAGCCGGAGTCGAGCTGATCTGTTTGACCAGAGATCACAATAAAACAACACGAGAGAGAATGGAGATTTACACATGAGGAAAGACACGGCAAAAAATAAGCTTTGCATTATAAAACAATTAACAGTAAATACTGCTTATACAATGAAACTAGATGGATAGATAGATAGATAGATGTTAGAACATTAGAACTATAGAGCTAAAATCTTATTGGAACAGTATGCAATCCTTCAGTTTTCCTGATTTCAGCTCGTTTGACTTCACTAGGTTTCTCTGTTGTTTAATCATTTACTGAAGCAACCACTTTATTGCACAAATAACAACATGGTTTTTGTTCTTTCCTGCGGTCACAGCCGGTTTACATTGAGACATCAGTGGTGCAACATGTCCTTCCTTATTATTTGGTGTCCTATATGAGCTATAACTATAATGTGATTTTGTGCACAATTTGCAATTTTTTCCTTTATTTGCCCAACAAAAAAGTTGCTGAAACTGAACACCAGTGAAAAAGAAATTGGCAAACGCTGCAAAAAATGATTTTCTTACTTAGTAAATGCATCTTGATTCAAGAATTTTTAGATAATTATATTGTATAACAAGACAAAAATACTAAGTAAGAGAATCATTTTTTGCAGTGAAGCTCGTACAGAGCACTTAATCTCCATCTTTGCATGAACATCTCTGAATCACATTTGAATATGGCACACATTCCTGAATGTTTCCTCTCTGTAGGTGTAATATCTGGTGGTGATTTGTGTTTGATGTGAACGCAGGGCTACACGTCGTTCTGGAACGACAGCATCTCGTCAGGGCTGCGTGGCTGTGTTATGGTGGAGCTGGCGCTGAGAGGACGCGTTCAGCTGGAACCGCAGAGCTCACGCAAGAGAAAACTACTGGACCGCAAGGTGAACGCATCCACAGACCAGTCGAGCGTTTCTATAGCGCTTTATACTGATCCATACTGTAGCAGCTGCACTGAGAGAAACAGGAAAATAACTGTTAATGTTGCAAAATGCATCAATTATCAAACAAAGCAGACCAACAGAAGACAAATTCACATCAGTTCAGTTTCAAACGTTGATGCAGTGTTTAAACTGTGATGCATTTTATTTTTCATGATTCACAGATGAATAGAAAGTTCAAAAGAGCAGCATTTATTTGAAATAGTCTTTTGTAACATTTTGTAACATGTCTTTACTGTCACTTTTAATCAATTTAATGCATCCTTGATGAATAGAAGTGTCTTTTTTAATGTTTTCAACATTGATAATAATCAGAAATGTTTCTCAAATCAGTATATCAGAATGATTTCTGAAGATCATGTGACACTGAAGACTGTAGTAATGATGCTGAAAATACAGCTGCGCATCATAGAAATAAATTACAGTTTAACACATATTCACATAGAAAACAGCTGTTTTAAATTGTAATAATATTTCACATTTTTACTGTATTTTAGATCAAATAAATGCAGCCTTGCTGAGCAGAAGAGAAACATACAGTGGAGGCCAAAATGATTAGAACGATAGTATTTTCAAATGGTTTTAAGTTGGTTATTTCTATGTTTTGCTGTAGTGTGCACACCACTATATTTCAATGAAACACTTAAATTTTGGTACATTTACAATAGGAAATATCTTCATGGAACATGATCTTAATATCCTAAAGATTTTTGGCATAAAAGAAAAATGAATAATTTTGACCCTTACAATGTATTTTTGGCTATTTCTACAAATATACCCCAGCGACTTAAGACTGCTTTTGTGCTCCAGGGACACAAATGTGCTTATTTATTTTAAGTTGATTCTCAAAAGTCTGTGATTTTGAGTAAGGCATGTTTGTATTTGACTTTGAGTTATTTTGTACAATTAAAAGACTGTATACAGCCAGACAGCTCAAGCAGGAAAATACTTGATAAATACTGGAAAATACTACAGCATTAACAAAGCATCATGCCTCACAGTGTAGTTATCCATAACCATAAGCTCTCTTCTGCATAATGGTAATGACAGAAACAGAAACTCTTTCAAATGTCAAACATAACTGAACATTAAACATTAATAGATGTTTCCCTTCACTTATAAACTCTCATAAAAACTCATAAAATCACTCATAAAAAATTTCAATATTTACTCTCCATATTCAGCCATATGGAAAGCATGCTGGGAACTAACAATCACTGCTAAAATAAAACTGTGAAATTGAGCTACTGTCAGGATTGTGGATTTAGTTTTCCGTGTTTTACACCTGTCTTTGTTCTTGATTTTCCTTATTTGGTTATTTTCCTGTTCTTGTTTAGTTGATTGATTATTCCATGCACCTGTGTATATTAGTTCCTGTTTGTTCTTTGGTTCTTGGTCCTGTCTTACATTACTTTAAGTGGTTGTTCATTTTCCCTGTGGATTATTAAAAGACTCTTTTTATTTACAATCATGACTCCTTCGTGCTCTATTGAGTTTCAAGCCCCGGCAACCCATGACAGAAGACAGGACCAACATTATAGAAGCGATGGAGTTCGCCGCCCGCCTCCTCGCCCTCATCCGGGGTGATCTCCCCTTCTATGAGTACGCCGGGGAATTCTGCGGGCTCGCCGCGGTGACGGAGCTGCACAGGTGGCCATCCTCCACCTGTTCTGGCTCGGGGCCTGTTACCACCGCCCTATGGACCTCCCAGACACCACAGGACTGTGTTGGAGGGAGGGGATCTTCTGGTGTCCGGGAAGTGTCCGGGCCCGAGTCGGAACCAGCCCGCCGCCGTCTGCAGCTCCCTCAAGCCAGCCGCCGCCCGCGGCTCTCTCAAGTCCACCGTCCACGGGGAAAGCCAACCTGCTGTCCGCGGCTCACTCCAGTCAGCCATCCGCGGGAAAAGCCAACCCACCATCTGCGGCCCACGCAAGCCCGCCAGCTGTTAATGTGGCAAGCCCGGCGGCTGTTCCTGTGGCAGGCCCGCCGGCGGTTCCGAAGCCAGTGCCTGCTCCACGAAAGCGCCTCCCAGAGCGCCTCCCAGTGTCAGCTCCATGTAAGCACTTACCTGTTCCCGAGTTAAGCCCAGAGTGGGCTCCTGATCCCCCGTCAAGCCCAGGGAGGGCTCCTGATCCCCAGTCGGGCCCACAGAGGGCTCCTGTTCCCGAGTCAAGCCCAGGCGGGCCCAGAGAGGGCTCCTGTTCCCGAGTCAAGCCCAAAGAGGGCTCCTGTTCCCGAGTCAAGCCCAAAGAGGGCTCCTGTTCCGAGTCAAGCCCACGGAGGGCTCCTGTTCCCGAATCAAGCCCACGGAGGGCTCCTGTTCCCGAGTTAAGCTCACGGAGGGTTCCTGTTCCCGAATCAAGCCCACGGAGGGCTCCTGTTCCGGAAGTCAAGCCTGAGGAGGGCCTCCTGTTCAGTTCCTTAGAGAGGGCTCCTGTTCAGTTCTACCCAGGGGCTCCTGTTCCCGAGTCAAGCCCACGGAGGGCTCCTGTTCCCGAATCAAGCCCACGGAGGGCTCCTGTTCCCGAGTTAAGCTCACGGAGGGTTCCTGTTCCCGAGTTCCGCCCAGAGAGGGCTCCTGTTCCCGAGTTCCGCCCAGAGAGGGCTCCTGTTCCCGAGTCAAGCCCAGGAAGGGCTCCTGATCCCCCGTCAAGCCCAGGAAGGGCTCCTGATCCCCCGTCAAGCCCAGGAAGGGCTCCTGATCCCCCGTCAAGCCCAGGAAGGGCTCCTGATCCCCAGTCCAGCCCAGGGAGGGCTCCTGATCCCCCGTCAAGCCCAGGAAGGGCTCCTGATCCCCCGTCAAGCCCAGAACGGGCTCCTGATCCCCAGTCCAGCCCAGGAAAGGCTCCTGATCCCCCGTCAAGCCCAGAACGGGCTGCTGATCCCCAGTCCAGCCCAGGGAGGGCTCTTGACACCCTGTTAAGCCCCGTAAGTTTCCCCAAGTATTTTTTTTGGGGGGGGCCATGTGCCCGTGGCCAAGTCGGATAGGGCCACGGCTGACCCACCATGGCTGCCGGAGCTCCCTGATCCGCCCTGGAGGCCTCCCGTGTCTCCGTCTTGGACTAGCCTCTAGGGCACCCACCCCCCCTCCCCCGTGGAGATGTTGTGGCGCGGGACGCGCCTTCCGGGAGAGGAGTTTCCTTATTTGGTTATTTTCCTGTTCTTGTTTAGTTGATTGATTATTCCATGCACCTGTTTTGTTAAATTAGCCTGTGTATATTAGTTCCTGTTTGTTCTTTGGTTCTCGGTCCTGTCTTATGTTACTTTAAGTGGCTGTTCGTTTTCCCTGTGGATTATTAAGAGACTCTGTTTATTTACAGTCGTGACTCCTTCGTGCTCTGAGTTTCAAGCCCCAGCAACCCGTGACAGCTACTTATCTTAAAATAAATAGGTAGCCTTCTTTGCTTAATTTTTTCAGTTAATCAGCTCCTCAATTCAAGTCTCAAAACTGTGTAAGTTTCCGTAAAAAAATGAGTAAAACATACAGAAAGCTCCTGCAAAGCTACAGTACTGTTCAAAGTTGTGTAAGAATGCTGTGAAATGAGGATGCTGTCATAAATAGATTTTCTTTATCAATGAACTTCTATGAACTAAAGTAAATCATCATTTGGTGTGA
This sequence comes from Tor tambroides, assembly GCA_021397915.2. Classification (NCBI taxonomy): domain Eukaryota; kingdom Metazoa; phylum Chordata; class Actinopteri; order Cypriniformes; family Cyprinidae; genus Tor; species Tor tambroides. Next base: position 53,970 of record JAFVLL020033979.1, on the reverse strand, counting down.
GCATCTTTGTGTTTAAAGCAGCTTTTGCTCTAGCTGCACTTGCTCATAGTTTCTCTGTAGCTTTGCAGGAGGTTTCTTGAAGCATCAGTTCTTCTGGATTTAGTCTGTCTCAGTTTGTTCTGTTTCTTCATGTCATTCCAGACAGACTGGATGATGATCAGATCAGATCTCAAACATCTCACTGGATTATTACAATTAATGGCTAAATCAATGATATTTCCTACTGACACACTACAGCAAAAGATAGAAATAACTGACTTAAAACCATTTTTAGCTGCTGAAAACACTAGTGCTCTGATCACTTTGGCCACCAATCTGAATTATTTTGGGCTGTCAGTGTAAGTGAGGTATAATGTCTCTCGTTTGATGCAAATCTTCCTGTGCTTTTTGAAGTTAAACACACCTGATCTCTCGTGGCAAACAGCAGTGGGTGTGTGAAGCCTCTTCATCTTATTGTCTGAGTGAAACCAGACCAGCCGGACCGGATGCTTTAGTCTGTCGTTAGTGTTTCACTGCTGCTGGAACAATCAGAGCTCATTTGCATTACATCGACTGACAGCATTAAACGCTTCAGATGATGAGACGGAAATGTCACAAATGATATCTACAGCATTCACATTTGACAATATCTGGTTCTGAAAACATGGCCTTGTTTAATCTAAATCTCTGTTCAACAGTGTTTTTAAGACCTAAAGGAGTTCAGCTGGTGTTTAATGCAGTTAAATAACGAGCTGAACTAGAATAAAGCTCATAATGAAGACTCGGGTGGATCTGACACAACCCTGTCGAGATAATATAGGTCCTTCAGAGCTTAAAATAATTGGGGGAAAGTCATTTTGGACCCGTTCCAAATGTGATTTTGAGGTTTCTTCCAGACTATAGCATTCAGATTCTGTCATTAATCATTTACACACTAAAAAATTAAGGCATTTTTAAAATGACATTCATTTGTGAAACCTGTTGATTTAAACTTTTTTTTTAAATTAAATCATATTTTACTTGCAAATGGCATTGAATGGATGTGTCCAAAATAGTAATTATTAAACTGTGAATACAAGACTTCAAATTACTCACTCAAGAATAAGTTTACTGGAATAATTTATTGGAACCAGGGTTATTATAGTTAAATAAAAGTAATGTTACTTCAGATAAAATAAGCTTTAACTGAAATAAAATAAAATATAAAATGTTATAAAATATAAAAAAATAATTTAAGATAATTTCTGGTTTTTGATTTAAATTTAGTTGAACTAAAATTCAACTTTAAACTCAAACACAAAATTCTAGATTTTCTATCAAAAATCGAATGGAAAGAGCTTATATATTGCTTTTTTTTTATTGTTGTAAGGAAAATATAAAATTCTTTTAAATATCATTTTATTATTTTTCTTATACTGTTGTTATTATTTTTATTGTATCCAGTTTTTCATGAAAATAGTCTCTGTTGATAATATGATGTTAAATAATAAA